>WEIU01018716.1:551484-594789 GCA_013389925.1 Aegithalos caudatus | reverse complement strand
AAAAAAAAAAAAAGTCTTTGCTTCTAATTCTGAGTTACTATAGGATGCCCACAAGGACAGGAAATATTCCCAGAGCAGACAGGTAGACCTGCCTGTTTCATACTTTCCCACTGGGAGCTGGTGGTGTTGTTTGTTGCTGTTGTCATCAGTGTTTTGTTTAAACTGCCTGCAATAACTGAACTCTTTCACAAGTAATCCTGCTGGCTGCTGCCGTGGGCTCTTCCTTCTGAGAAATCACATCAATGGCAATCGAGCTTGGACAGCTTCCTGAGCCATTGCTTCCAGCTCCACCACAAAGGAGAGAGTTCATGAGCAATCCCTTGCACCCAATCCCAGCAAGGGAAGGCTTCCTCCTCTGCAGGAGTACTCTCCTGTTGGGGAGAAGACCAGAGCTGGGGATTGCCAGCCACTGATCTGGCTGTGTGGCTTTTCCCAACAGTTTGGTGCATGAAAATCCTCCTTTCCTGGGATTGCATAATTAAAGGAAGGGAAATGAGACTTCAGGGAGGGACTCAGAGATCATAGGGCAAAACTCCAACTCTAGCTCTTCTTACTAATCCAGTTTATGTCATCCTCATTCCCACTTATAATTCTTTTCCCTGAAATGTCTATTAGGATTCATTCAGGAGAAAGTCAGAGTGACTCAGGCATCTTTTCTTTAGCTTAAGAATTGTCTGGGTTTTAACAAGTCCAACCAGCCATGATGTTATCAGACACTGAGAAACACAGAACTGAGCTGGTGTCTTCTGAGAACAGAAGATCTGAGGAAAGCTCAGCATGGTCCTGGAAGAATCTAACTGGGAGATGTCCTATGGTTCCCAGACCTACTACGGTCTCTGCACCAGCAGTACAGGAAGGCTATTTGGAGAGAGAAAACTGAAGTTCCATTTCCATCTTTCACCCTCCCCTGGTGTCCTAGGCAGTGAACTTTTTGAGACAGATGGGGAAATTTGTCCAAACACAGCATGGCTGGTTTTGCATGGGAAGGTTCAGTCTATGAGACTACATAATTCTGGGGAAACTCTGGTTTATTTTTACAAAAATATACTCTAATGTGGCAAAGAAATAGAAAGAGTGATGGTGACCTTAAGACTAAATGTCCTCTAAAAATGGTCTTGTCATGATAGTTAACTCTTTGGTCTGCTGGAGGGTGCTGTAGGGCCACAGAGATGCTCAGAGGGCTCAGGAGCACCTCTGCTGTGGAGACAGAGACTGGAGAAGAGAAGACTCCAAGGAGACCTTGGAGCACTTCCCAGTGCCTAAAGGGACTACAAGAGAGTTGGAGAGGGACTTTTGATAAGGACTTGTAGTAATAGGACAAGGGATAGTGGCTTCAAACTGTCTGACAGGGGGAAGGTTTAGATTATAATTTAGGAAGAAGTTGTTGTGAGGGTGGTGAGACATGGTACAGTTGTTTGAAAAGGCTAAGAATCAGATGGATGAATAACTAATTTTGTAATAGCATCACATCAGGTCCAATCCCTATCCCCAGATCACCCAGAACTGCCAGACCTCTCCTTGTCTTGACTTTGGTCAACTACATGAAACTGGGCAACTTTTATAATATATATATATACGCACACACAATAGGTGTATACATACATGTAATATATCTACATATATATATATAATATATAGATATTACATATTAGCCAAAGGATTTAATTCCCAATTTCTTCACCTTTGAACTGGCATTTTGCTTCACTGAGGCAAACTTTGATATAGCAAAGGCCTAGAATGGAAAAAACGAACAAAATGGAAAATTAAACAAAAGTTTCCAGTTTAACAGCTTCCTCTACTCAGAGCTACAAAAGCTGAACAGCGTAAGGACCCTATTGAATGAATACAAGAGATGTTCACGTCTGGAGATATCACCGTGACATTTACATGGAAAATCACAATCCAGAGTAGGGGGTTTTCCCATGGTTTTTCCCGAGAAGCGTTTGGCTCAGCTGAGTCCTGAGCACACATTTCCTCTCTCTGGTTCCCTGGGGCTGCTCCTTGGCAGAGCTCTCGTAGAATGATGGTGATTCCCGAAAAGCATCCCCTGAGACAGGGTCAGAGTGAGCACATATCCTGGATAAGCCACACTCGGAAATGTGGAGGGTGGAGAGGAACAAGTGTGACATCTTCCTGATGTCCCCAGTGCCTCCTGCCTTGAGCCTCAGCCCCTCTGACCAGAGCTGTGTTTGCTGGGCAGGGAGGTCACCCAGAAAACCTTCATGCAGTGATGGTCTTGGAGAAAGCAGCTCAGCAGAACAAAAACAAACCAAACCCTTTTTACCACTTCTTCATCACAAGGAGATGCTAAATACAAATCTCAGCACCAGGCTTGCTTGAAGATTGTGGTCTGAGCAATCCCTGATCATTGATATGGGGTAAGTGGAGTATTTCAGTGCTTCTAAAAGTAAACAACAGGAAGCCTGATTGTAGTTTCTTGACTTAAACTTTTTAAGAAATAAGCAACCACACATCTTGTCACCTGGCACAGACCAGTAATACACAAGGGGTGCAAGATGCTGAATATGAGAAGCTGCAGCCAGCCATGGGATATGTCCTCTGTGACTCATGGACCCTTCCAGTTCCTTTTGCCTTTTCCAATGCCATGGCACTGTGACATGAGGCACTTGACACCCTGAGATAAGCTCAGTTGGTTTGAACCTGGTGCTAAAAATGCCAAGATTGTGGGCTCAATCCCTGTATGGGCAATTCACCTTAGAGCTGGACTTGAAGATCCTTGTGAGTTCCTTCCTTCCTTCCTTCCTTCCTTCCTTCCTTCCATCCATCCATCCATTCCTTCCTTCCTTCCTTCCTTCCTTCCTTCCTTCCATCCATCCATCCATCCATCCATCCATTCATCCATCTGTGACTTCTGATTATCTTTCCAGCACCACCATCATTAATAAAGCCACCACTGGGCCACATATAATAGCCAAGAAATTCTGATGCAGTGCTTTTCATTCATAGCCCCAATCACTGCCTATCTTCCAGTGATGGGGTTCAGACTCTGTTCCACACACCATGGATTAATATCTGGTTTTGGGGTTGGGTTTTTGTTGTTGTTTGTTTTTGGTGGTTTTTTGGGGGGTTTTTTGGGGGGGTTTTGGTTTGTTTGGTTTTTTTTTGTTTGTTTGTTTGTTTTTTTGGTTTTTTTTTTGTTGTTGTTTTGTTTTTGTTTTGTTTTGTTTTGTTTTTTTTCTTCTTCTTTATTCTATTTCAAGGACTGCACCATACAATTTGTAAGCCCCAGTCTCCTTCCTGCTGGCACTGCTCAGGTTGGGGCTGCCTCGTCCTACCTGCACCTTGGGGTGCCAGAGCTGACCTTGGCACTAAACGCCTCGAAACTGAATAAAGGCAGTGTTCGGGAATAGAAATCACGCCTGCAAATACAGCCCTGCAGAGGTCAGGGCTGGAAACAAGGTTATTCTGAAAGGGCAACTCCGGTGTGATCCCCAAGAAAGCAAAGGAACGACAAAGAATTTTAGCCAGGGGGGATGCAAAGCAGCAGAAAGGGGGACTGAGTGTGTGCAAAGCCGGCTCGACACCTCCCCCCGCCTTTTCCCCTATTAAGGGGGGTCTGCCAGCTCAGGAGTGGCACAGTCTAGCGCAAGTCCTGCCTCCTGCCTCCTTCCTCCTCCTCCTTCTCCTCCTCCTCCCAGATGTTCCCTTGTGTGCAGCCATCTGTTGAGCTCCCTCCTCCCTCCTCCTGCGGGGAAGGGGGCAGCCAGCTTGCCCGGCCAGCTGCACGCCTTGGACGGGAAGGAGGAGGAGAAGGAGAGAAGAAGGGGACAGCCGGCCCCAAGCCCTGCTGCTGCCGGCTCCCGGCGGCGCCCGCTCCCGCCGTGGGAGCAGACCCCGGCCCCGGTGAGTCCCTCCCTCTGTCCCCCGAGCCCCGCATCCCCTCCCTGACCCCCACCCTTCCTTGCGCCCTCCATCCCCTCCCTGCCCTGCATACCCTCTCTGCACCCCCCTCCAAACTTCCCCGGGTGTGCAGAAGCGTGGGGCTCATTTCTGGGAAGGGGGGAAGCGGTACCGCCATGGGTTGAGCCTTCCCTGCCGCTTCCCCCGGGATGCGCTGCGCCAGCCCCGGGGGTCCCGCTGCGGGGCCCTCCCCAGCCTCAGAGTGCGGAAACTTTTTTTGGTGTGATGAGTTTTTCGTCCCGAGGGGTTTCAGCGGCCGGGGATGCAGGGCAGGGAGAAGAACAGAGGTCTCGGGTGGGGGGTAAACTACTCTTTTCCCCACCTCTGGTTTTCCCAGAGAGGGAACTTTGGGATGAGGTAGGCGCGTACGATCCCCCAGCCCGGCTCCCCTCCCGGGATGAAGAGTCTCCAGCTAGAATCCCGTCTCTTCTGCTTCCCCCGGTGGAATGGTGGTTTGTAGAGGTCTCGGGATTGCCACGGCTGCAGAGTAATCCGAGCAGCAGCTGGAGGCTCCGCACCGCCTCCCGTGCCCGGCTTCGGGGCTTTGATTTCACACAGGGCTCCCTGTCTCCCCTCCTCTCCCTCCTCCTCCTCCTCCTCTCTGGGCCCTCCCCTCAACTCTCGGGAGCGAAGAGAAGCTTTTTGGTGGGTTTCTGGTGCAGGGAGGCTCGCAGGGTTTTGCAGCTCACTCAAGGTAAGGAGAGAAAGGAGAAGGAAAGGAAAGCTTAGAGGGGTCGGCTGGACGGGGTGAAGAAGCTGGAAGGTGCAGAGAGGAGGGTCCCTTCCCCCCGGGTTGCATTGATAAAGGCATGGCAAAGGCATTCCTGCCTGGGAATTTCCCATCTGTACGTGGATCAAGATGACGGGGAAGATGTGTTTGGGAAGGGGGGAGAGGAAGCCGAGCAAGATTTATTCATTCTCTCATTGAGAAGAAAAAAAAATAAATATATAAAAGAAGAAGAAAGAAAGAAAGAATGAAAGAAGCTGCTGGGTGTGACTTCTGAAGCAGGAGGTCAGAAAGCCCGGGGTTCCCCTGGTGGTGCACACACCCTGTAAACTTTTAGGCAGCTCCCAGGAAACTTGTTATTAATGCTGCAGTCATTAAAAGGCGCAGCCCACGGCAGATTTATTAGCTCAGTAAACCACAACACGTGCCAAGCTCTCCGGAAACAAAAGGGTCTGTCAACTTTACTCCTCTTGCTTGGGATCTGGGAAGGCTGGGAGCAGAGCGGTGGGGATGGAGCCGGTGGCTTTTGTCGCGGGGAAGTGGCATCGCCTCCGCTACCCGACGCTCGCCAGCACGGTTCGTGGATGCAGTTCCTGGCAGCGGAGACATTGGAGCACGGCTGTAAGGAAAGCACAGCGAACCCTGCTGAGCTCACGGTGTTCGTCGCGGCACTGGGACGAGCAGCCCTCGGTCTCCCGAATGGAAAGCTTTTTCCCCGTGTGCCTGCCATGATAAATCAGCTGCCGTTCTCCTGAATAACAGCATTCACTGAAGTTACAGTAGGAAACTTGTCTGGATGGACACTGTGCCATTGCTCTGCGGAGGGCAGCCGGTGCCGATCGCTGGCGTGGCGCTGCGATATCGCATTGATTGCCGCTCCGAGGCTCGGCTGGCAGCACCGGGATATTGCAGCGGTGAGGAGCAGGGCGACGGGGAAAGGCAGGCTTGGACCATCTCGCCGACCTCTCCGGGAATAAGAAGCACGCTGGATGTGTTAGATGCTGAAAGGACCGGAGGAAGCTGGCACGTCCCTGGGGGATTTCCAGGCTAAACTTGGCTGGGGGCTCGCTGTCGGCAGCCAGGCGCTCTCAGGCGGAGCGGGTCAGGGTGTGTGCCACGGCCCTGCTGCGGGGCACGGCTCTCGTCCCATCGCCAGCCTAGGGAGACAGTCCCAGCCCCTGTCCTGCAGAGGACGTGGGAGGTGCCTGCTGACGTGCGGGCTATAAATGGCCCAGGAGGAGCTGCCGCTTCCCTCCTCCGGTGGCGGTGGATGCGCGGGGTGAGCGGTGCTTGACACGGGGGCAGGCAGGAGGCTGGGTGGCTGCACTCGGACGGATTTTCCCTTGCGGCATCCTGGAGCAGGGCAGACGCTGCTGGTTTGTGAATGAATCTGAGCAGCTGCTGTCACAGGCAGTAACAAGATGCCTGGAGGGAACGAGGACGTGACAGACATCCCAGGGGACATTAATTTCTGATGACAAGCGGGACTGGCAGGAAAGGCTGCAGGGTTGGGGTGAGGGTCTCCTACACCCCTATTCTTTACAACTGAGTGCAAGGAATAAACCAGCATTGAACAGATGAGAGGAAATTGGGAGAAAAGGGAAAAGGAAAACCTGCAGAAGTTTTTAGGGGCTTTTGTGGATTTTTTTAATTTTTTTTTTTTTTTAATATAGGGAAAAAACATCCTGTGCTCCCCCAGCCACACAGTGAGCAGCAGTGCCTGTCACCCCTGTGCAAGACCGAGCTGGGAATAAAAGGTGAGCCACCGTCTTCCGGAGGTTTAGAGTTTTCCCTCCATCCCTAACTGCTTTTTTTTTTTATTATCCTCTTTCAGTCTCCCCTCCTTCCTCCTCCTCCTCCTTCTCCTTTTTTGTTAGCTGGTTGGTGGGGACAAGCAGAGTCTGGAGGGTAGGATGAGACAAGCCATCCTTGTCCGGGAGCCCTCCTGACCCCTGGCAGCCCCGGGCTCTGCACGGTAGCTGCAGCGCTGGCCGCCTTGGCAGCCTAGCAAAAGAAACTTCCCAACACGGAGATGGTGAGGCTGGGAAGAGATAAAGGCTGGCTTGAGCAAGCTGTTTCTTGTCTTAAAACTTGGCACCTGGACCGACTGTGGCAAATGTATGAACGGCTCAGCCATTCATTACAAGGAAATCTTGAGATTTTAATTTTTATTGCAATTTTTATAATTTTTTTGTATTTTTATTTATTTATTTATTTCCTGGGAGTTTCTATCGTATTCATGGTGTGCAGCAGGGGGGAAGGAAATATATGCTCTGGGAATCGCCCCAGCCTTCCCTTCTTCTTGCAGACACTACAAGAGATTAAATCATCCTGGCTGCCTTAGCATGGGACATTCCTGAGTTGCATTAACCAGGCTGGAAATCTTCTGTCAGAGCAGCAGCAAACTGGAAAAAAGCATTTTATCTTCACCATAGCAGACAGAGGGCCATGTGCTGTGTGTAATGTCTGAGTGCCAGCGTCTGCAGAGTTTCTTTTCCTTCCCCTTTCTCCCTTCCTGATTCTTTTTTACAGTCTGTGTCTCTGTGATGGTGACTCCTCTTCTTTCCCCTGGTTCTTGCCAGCAGCTCAAACCCAGGGATGGGGAGAGAAATCACAGAATGGTTTGGGTTGGACCTTAAAAATCATCCAGTTTCAACACTCTGGCAATGGGCAGGGACACTTTCCACTAGACCAGCTTATTCAAAGCCCTGTCCAGCCTGGCCTTGAACACTTGCAGGGATGGGGACTATATTTTCAAAGAAGTTTTTTTTTCTTCGAATAAGATAATCCTCCTCACAAAAAATTGAGACTCAAACTCCTGTTGTGACTGATGAGTCAAACCAGATGAGATTCCTCAACCCCATCACGTCTGAGGTGACACATGTGCATGGGACTTGTGTCACCTGTCTCCAAGTGGGACATGTCCCTGACCCCAAAAGTGACTGTTTTCCTCCCATCCTTGAGAGGAATATATCTGTAGCAGTTGGCATGGTGAGGCCAAACTTCACAGAGCAGGACGGGGGAGATCCTTTCTCCAAAGCACTTTAATCCTACTGCAAAAGTTCAGTTTGTTTCTGTCCAGGACCAAAGCATTGCAACCTCTTGGAAGCTATCTCCAATTCAAAGAATTATAGGATCACAGGGTAACTGAACCTGGCCAGTCTCATCTATCCCCTTCCCTCTCCCCTGGCCTGGCTGCCCATTTTGCAGAGGGCAAAGCAGCGCTGCTCTCCCTAGATGTCCAGGAAGGCAGGAGCTGGACATGGTGCCCAAGGACAGTGGTGACATTTGGCTGGACCACTTACAGCAGTGGCAGTGTTGTCCAGGGACTTCTCTGTGGGGTGAGACCCACAGGCCTTGTGCTCCCTTCCTAGTTAAACTGGTGGGAATTAAACCTGGGGATAGTACCCCCATCCCCACACAGGAGTGAACACCTCTTGGACCTAGTCCTAGTCATCCCTAAAGTGTCAAGAGGGAAACTGAGGCACTTAAATGGGGACTCAGGGTAGCATCAGCGGTGAGAAATTGGTCCTGCTGGGGAAATGGCTCTCTCAACCCACTGCAGATGATCTTTTTCCAAAATCCTCCAGCAGCCAAAAGGGACTGGAGAATCCCAGGCCAAAGAGGGGAGGAAAAGAGCTGAGTAGATACTGCACATCATGGGGGCAAAGAAGCATCATCTGCAGTGGGAATCATGGTGGGGATGACACACTACCTGTAAACCCTATATCAGCTCTACCTATACCCCTTCCCCTCCCCAATCCCCGCTTTCCAAACTTGTAGGAGACCCACTGGGTGTAGTAAATGTCTCATGTCACTGGGGTGGGGGCAGCTCCTGAAGCCCCAGCTGATGCTCTGCAGTTTCACCGGCATTCATTGTTTGCAGTATCACGTTGCAAGAATTATTGGAGAGGGAGAGCAAAGAAAGGCCATGAGGGGAATGAGATGGGAGCCTCCAGCTGTGCTGCTTGCAACAATAATGGCCAGGATTGTATTTATTATCTCCTCAGTGGAGGGTCTGCAGCTGCACGCTGAGAGCCACAGACAGCAAAGGGACCCGGAGACTATTGTGCATGGAAAAAAACTCAACCACAAAAATAAATAAAAAGCCCACAAAGACTCCCTGGGCCAGCTGGATCAGTGCCAAGGGGCACCCAGCTTAACTCCCAGTCTCCTCGTTTTGCCCTTCCTCACTGAAGTCAGCAGCCCTGCAGGGCTGTTAGGAGAAGGGAGATTGGCAGCTGCTGCCTTTCAGAGAGCTAAAGCTGCATGGGGTCCTCTTAAAATCCTTCTGCCAGGGCTGAAGGTGTTGCCAAGCTGGGTTGAATTTCTTTTCCCTCTGCTTTTTCATGGCTTTTTCCAGTGCTGGCTGCACCATGACGAAGGCATGCTGTTGGAGGCAATACTTGGACCTGACCTGCAGCCACTCCTGTTGTAATGGATTTGATCCTCTTAGAGGTCTTTTCCAACCTTCATGATTCTATGATTCAAGGAGAAAGAGCTGGAAAGCCATTAGAGATACAGGATGATGAGGCTGTGATGAGTTGTTTGCTCTTGGTGGGATGTGTCTCACCAGGAAGAGGAGGCATCACCCTGGGATGTATCACCTTCTCCTCCCTCCTCTCTCTTGTTTCCTTTCCCCTGCCTAGCTCATCTTCTCTGGGGGAGGCCATCCATGTCTACCCATGCAACATGGTCTCTCTGCAGCTCAGGCCAGGCCTCAGGGGCGATGGGAAGCAATCCAGATCAGGGATGTGGCAACATCCATAGGCATCATGCCTTTCCCTCATTGACCAGAGAGCTGCTAGTGGATTCTTGCAACCTGCACTTCCCTGGCATGGAACATTGTACATGCTATCCCAGGGATGTGCATGGCACGTGGCATTTCCCAGCTGGGTGCAGTGACATGGCTGATCAGCTCTTCTAACATCAAAAAACAAGAAGTGTCCATTGTGGGTGGGAAGTTTCCTCTCCCCATGCTGCACCTCTAAACATTCCTTGCTGGCATATGGTGTTCATCCTGGAGTGCATTCCTCTGGAATTATATCATGTCTCTGGGAGCTGGAGTGCAGAGAAAAAGTATCATCATAGCAGGAGCCAGGGCAGGAACTGTCTGGGGTTGGCTGTCAGGTGTGCATAGCCAAGGGCTGAGGCTCCTGGAGGAGCTTTCTGGGATCATTTTCACTTTCAGTAGTTGGCTAGTTAGGGAAGAAGGAGAGTTTAATCCTCTCAAGGTGTTACTGCTGTGATTTGGGTAAAGCCTGGGTACTCGCAGGCTCCCTTTGTGCCTCACAGTGGGTTCTTGGGCACTGGAGCTGATGCAGCAGGTAGCTTCACCAGGTCCTTCTACAGAAAAATGCACTAGGACTGACATAAAACTCTGGGCAAACCTCTCCTTTGGCTGTGAAGAACCATGTTGAAGGGCTGGTCTGTTCCCGAATTTGTGTCAAAATAACAGAGACCTCCCATTCTGGGACATGTCGCTATGATAAAAATTCTATTTGGTCTGAGTTTGAGATGGTTAAGAAAATATTTGTGTTCCTGGCAGAGATGAAGTCTCTCTTATACTCAGTGAGTGCCAGGATAGTGAGGCCTCCTGCTCCTGGAAATGCTCACAGTTAATAAGCAGAGCGGGGAGGATGAGAAATAGGAGTTGTCAGGAGTAAAAGAATTCAGGATGGTCACACTGGAAGTAATTCTAGAGCAGGAGAAAGTCCTGAGCTCTTACATCCCATGCATCCCCGTTTGACTGATTCCATGCATCCTGGGCTGCTGGGAACCAGTTTTGGCTGCCTAAACTCCCAGTTTGAGTGGTTCTGCAGCTGGAATAGCCAGGAGGCAATGGTGGGGCTGGGATGCTCACATCCTGTCTGCTCCCAGAAAACCCTGTGAATCCCTCCTGGTGCTACACCACTCCAACACCTGCCTTCCCCTGCCCCCACCCACTCAGGAGGCCTGGCAAACAATTTCCTTTTGGGAATGCCCCCTCTGGGCACAAGCACAGCTTGACTTGAGACTGGAGAGCAAAATTGCTTTCAAAAGCCACAGGAGACTAATTCCTCCACCTGGAAATAAACTGCTATTAAGCTGACAGCTTTCTGGGCTGAGAAGAGAAGTGGGAATTTTGTGCAAATCCCGATGCCACGGTGATTTAATTCCAAATTTTCCTGTGCTGCATGTGGCACCAACATTTTCCCACTTGAGGAAAAATTCCCTGGAGTTGGACTGCTCTTCCCTCACAAAATGCATCTTTTCAAGGTGCAAAGCTTTCAGTGTCGCAGAAATTGTATTTCAGCCATGGATGTAAATGAGCTGGAAGTTACTTTATGGGCTGGCAGACCTGCCTGCACATGTTTTCCTTTTGTCAGATCCCAAAATACACCACCCTGCACCTTTATTCCCTCCTCTAGGGGGAATGAGGGATGCCTGAGGGGGAAGATTGCACAAGTGGAATAAACTACTAGCTGTTTAAGCACTAGGATGATAAATTATCTGAGGTCGCTTGCAAAGCAGATGGGACTTGTGACATTAAAAGCTGTAACAAAGTTTATTTTAATACGTCTTTCCATTTCTTTATTAAATAAAGGATTTTCTTTTAACACTAAAAAAAAATAGAGCAGACTTTCAGCCAAGCAAGCATTTCAGTGTCTTTTCCCAAGTAACAAGGAATAGAACAAGAGGAAACAGCTTCAAGTTGCACTAGGGGATGTTTATACCACAAATTAGGGAAAAATTCTTCACCAAAAGGCTTGTCAAGCATAGGAACAGGCTGCCCAGAGAAGTGTTTGAGTCACCATCTCTTGAGATAGTTAAAAGATGTGCAGATGTGGCACTTGGGGACACGGTTTAGTGGTGTGTTTGGCAGTGCTGGGTTAACAGCTGGATTCAGTGATATTCAAGGTCTTTCCCAACCTAAAAGATTCTATATTTGAAAACAGATCCATAGTATGGAGCTGTAGAATTTGGAGGTGCTGAGTTCCCTCTAGATCAATCCCACACGTCTCCTATGCAGTCTGTGTGGTGGGTTGAGGGGCTGCTTGGCTATGCCTTTGGGGTTGTGAAATGCTTTTGATGTTTTTGATGCTTAATTTAGCTTTGCCTTCACTAATCTTGTCTATCCCATCCCCTGTAACATCATATCCCTTAAGGATGGAGAACATGGTTGGATGGTGGAAAGTCATTGCAGTTTTGGCTCAGCAATTTCTGTCCAGAGAGGAGAAAAGCAAATGGAAATAACCAAGATGGAAAAAAGTGGAATGGTATCTTGTTTTTTGTTCCAGGAAACTGGCTGTCCACAACCTTTATTCCATGGGGTTTGGTGAGGTTCAAGTCTTTCAAAGACAGACTTGATGCAGAGCAGTGGAATTCTTGTTCAGATCAGGAAGTAGCATCTTGTCTCTGTTTATGCAGTTTCTCCACTCCTCACTGGTTTCCACTTCAACATCAAGCTATTGACCTTATCTCACTGAGTGTGACCATCCAGCCAATTTCTTATCCACTGAGTCACCCAACCAGCAAATCCATGTTTCTCCATAGAGATTAAGATGTTGTGTGCATCAGTGTCAAATGCTTTGCACAAGTCCAGGTAGATAATGTCAGTTGCTCTTCCCTCATCCACCAACACTGCAACTGTGTCATAGAAATCCACGAAATTTGTCCAGCAGGAAGTGCCCTTAGTGAAGTCATGTTGGCTATCACCAACCTCCTCCTTATTTTCCACGTGCCTTAGCAAAGTTTCCATGAGGATCTGCTCCATGGTCTTGCCAGGCAAAATAATTAAACCATAAAGGAATTCATAGTGAAATATTTTCTTTTTTTTTNCCGGTTTTTTTTTTTTTTTTTTTTTTTTTTTCTTTTTGCATTCCTTGCATTTCATTCTGATTTTTCCCAGGGAGCAGGAGCATTGAGCAAAAAGTGTTCAGGCACCTGCAGGATGCCTTTTTACTCCTGCTCAAGCCCTTGGTGTCCTTTACATTAAACCATGAGGACTAAAGTCACCACCCCAGTGGCTGAGATTCCCCTCATCCTAGAGCTTGCATGCACTGGTGAGGGAAATAGTCTTGCAAATCCCTGTCTTTATATCCTATTGAAAAACTGGGGATAGCTCTGCTGTTCTAAGCAGCTCTGCAAGTTCCACAGATAAAACCATCAGTGTGAAGTGAAGGATGATAACAAATCCCCTAAAAATGACTTGTGCAATATCACCTGATGGAGGCCTCCATGAAATCAAGTGCCATTTGGAAGAGCCAAGGGGCTAATTCTCATCCTGCTGTCACTGACACCTAGAGTAACTCCACTGAACTCTCTCAAACCCATCTAACAAATGCAAGATCAAACATAAAAACCAGATACTTTTTGGATTCCCATCAGCTCTCCTCTCCCCAAACCCCAGAAGCCTCAAACACTGAGTATAAAACCAGGACTGTTTGCAAAGTGTTTCCTAAACCAGCAAACAACAAATTGTAACAAGCAGGTCAGGAAAAATACTGTTCCCATTTACACCAACATTTTTTTGTGAGGTTTAATAATATTTATCAAGAGTTTTTTGCAGCTCTTCTGCAGAAAGAGCTGGTCTGAAGCAGGCGAAGCAAAAGCCTGAACGACCTTTACTTTCAATAGATTCACACACAAAAAAAGACTACGAAAAAAAGAGTAACCTTGTCAGCAGCAGTCTCTTTATTATGGGAGGGGTGTGTGTCTGCACCAAGGGTTTAATGGTCTCTGGCTGTAGGCTGGTTTGAGCCAGTTTTGCTGCCTGCTCAAATTGGCATATGGGATCTGGAGACCCGACCGCGATTGCATCTGTGGCGTCATTTGGGCTCAGCCGGGAGAGTCCACACTGGAAAAGTGTAGCTGCTGCTAGTGCTGCACTTTAGTCGGTAATTATTCTAATTTTACAGAATAATTAATGGGTGGAGAAGGGGGGGAAAGGTCTCTTATGCAATTTTGTTGTCGAGAAGCAGCTCTGGAGCATTCTGGTGCTCTGGAGCTGCTGTCCCAGCTGCCATTTAGCCTCCAAGATATTTAAAAAGAAAAAGAGCCAGAGCCAACTTTTTTTTTTTTTTTTTTTTTTTCTTCAGTCTGGAGGATTTATGGCCTCTATCATAACCTATGTACTTGTTTCACTTTCCAATAACGTTCCTTTTCCCCTGACCCCAATTAGTGTTGGAAGCCAAATGGGCCTAGTGAGCTTTGCTATAAAAACTTTGTTTATTTCTTTACTTGGCTGAAACAAGAGACAGAAGACAATCCCAAATTTTTCCTCCTGGAATATTGTTGCTAATCCAACTCTGCTGTCCTTTGGTAGAACAACTCTATTTGGGACAGGTGGACTTCAGCTCTTTCTTTTTGTCTTTTTTCTTTGAAATTTGCTCTATTTGCTGCCAATCCAGAATTAATATTGTCAAGAAACATGGAAATTACCAAGATCTGTCCATGATTCTTTACAGATCTGATCAGGTCTAGTTGTGGGCTGCTGTGGAAAAGACAGATTCTGTTTTCCCCACTGATGTGTGAGAGCTGGTAATCCTGTGGATGGTCACCTGAATTTGTTGGAAAACTGGCCCAGGAAAGGGGAAAGAGGAGGATCAGAGGTGGTTTTTTTGGATCAGTGAGCCAAACTGGTTTATCCAAGTGCACCTAGTTATTGGGAGGGACTAGGATTTGGAAGATGCAGCCGAGAATGGGTGGGAAGCAGTAACCAAGGAGGCTGGGCATCCTACTCCCATCATGGATGAGGGAGAGAGGGACATCTTCAGGGATATGTACAGTCTTAGGTTAGTTTCACCCCTTCTAGAGCAATTTCTTTCTCTTCACCCCACTGTAGAGACAACCTGGAGTTTTGGGGGTTTTTTTGTACTTCTTACCCAAGTTTCTTACTCTTACTTCTTACTCAAGCTTCATTGGGTGAATCTGGGCCTTTAGCCCCAAACCCAGCTGCATTTCAGACAATGCTTTGTTCAGAGGCATGTTGAGGAAGGCTGAGGGAATGAGGAATGAGCTGTTTCCTGACTCTATCAAACACCAAACTTTAAAACACCTCCCCTTGTATTATTTCTTTAACTAGTCATTGATTTTTTGCTATGGGGAATTCCAGCTTGGTGGTTGCCAGGGCAACTGGAGGTAGCCTAGGATAGCATCCTCTTAATATCCGCATTCCCAAAGAGGGGGACCAGTCCCCAGGCAATGGGCTTTCATCCAGGGAGGGATGTGTCAGCTGATCTCCCTAATGGGAAAAATCTTTAAGGGAGAGGAGACGGAGGAAATCAAATGCAGTGAGAAGCGTGAATTTACAACACCATAACAAAGCTTTCCTCTCTCCCACCTCATCCCCTGACCATCGTCTGAGGCCTGGCATTCCTCTGCAATCTGCTTTTAATGTTGGGAGCTTTTTGGCTGGGAAATCTCAGTGTGAGTTTTCTGTGTGAGTCCTGCCACATAGCATTGCAATGGATGAGCATAGCAGGGAGAAGGCAGAAGGGCATCCACAGGCTAAAGGAGAGATGTGGGATCTGAGGAGAAGGCTGACATCTTCCTAAGGAGCTTGGTGCAGCATGGGCTGCATTAACCACCACAGGCTCTCCTTAGGGTTGTCTCAGAATATTTGCCCTGCAGAAAAGATGAGCAAGATACAAAGACCAGAGCCCTGCAGTCACTACAGGCACCTGAAATGTGGGATAAGATACTGCATCCCCAGCAGCTCCTATTGCAATCAGCGTATGAGAAGACCCCCTAGAGCTGCCAGATAGCCGAAACTTATCACTGGGATCTCTCCATACCCCAATAGTCACAGAATGAAGAGGACATGGCTAAACCAGCCCCAGGGTGGGCCGCTTTCTCCCGGTGACTCCCCTCACTATCCTAGATGATGGTGCCGGTGGTTTCTTGTCCATGGTGTTTCCCCAGGTGAAACTCCCCAGTGCTGCAAGAGGATAACTCCTCTTCCTTTATGAGGGATACCTTTGGCTTCCTGCCTTTATCAACAAAGCAGCTCGTGGGCAGCAATCCAAAGGCATTTTGGTGCAGTTTCAAATACACACCGTACACAGAACTGTAAATGCCTGAGGTGTGTTTCTTTCCCCATTTCAAAGAGAGCTATTGATTGTTCCACACAATGACAAAACATGCCTGTACCTGACAAAGCTCTTTGCCAATTATCTGGCAATGCAGGAGTCTCTTTCTTGGACTGGAAGATGACCAGTAATTTTATTTCTTCTATCTTTTATCAGAACTATTAATCAAGTGGCATGTTAGCCTATGGATGCTCCATGCTGCTCCATAAGTTTCTAACTGGTACTAATGGATTGTATCCCATCTGCAAAGCAATTGCAGAGCCAGTAAGGGAGAATTTGTGGCAGTGCTATGAGGAGGGAAGAGGCAATAGATGCTGTGCAAATACTTCAGCTGAGCTTTGTGTACAGCATTTCAGCAGTGTAATGTTTTGTCTTTACTGCTGGCCGAAGGGATGGATGTTGCTGTGAGAGTCACTGTATCTGCCCACTTCTGGCAACCATTTTTGAGGTTGATCAGGAGGGAAATTGCCATGTCAAGAGGGTTTGAGCAGCTGCATATCAAAGCCCAGCACTGGGTTTCAATCTCCTCTCAATGCATAGAATCATAGAATAGCTTGGGTTGGAATAGACCCTCTAAAGGCCACCCAGTCAAACTCCCCACAATAATCAGGAACACCTTCAACTAGTCCAGATTGCTAAGAGCCCCATCCAACCTGGATATGAATGTCTCCAGGGATGGAGCATCTACCACCTCTCTGGGCAACCTGTGCCAGTGTTTTACTACCTTCATCATAGAAGTTAAAAACCATTACCCTTTGTCTGTCCTACCACTACAGGTCCTATTAAAAATTTGTTCCTAGTTAAATTAGGGCTTTAGATTTTGTCCTCATACTTTTGTTCAGATGCCCCAGAAGGAGCCAGTGAAGGTTCTAGCACTGCACAAAAGTAAAATTTCACACTGGTGTGTCTTTGGACTGCCTGGTGTATGATCCAGCTCCCACCAGAGCTAAGACAATTCTATGAGGAAACAACCTGCACTTTTAAAGGAGAAGTTGGGAGGTTCTTTCCATATAGAGATATCAAGTGGGAATAGCCACAGGGTAGAATTCGGGAGAAGAAATACCAGTAATCTGGGCTGATACCAATGTAGGGACTTCCCTGTAAGTGAGAGATATAACATTTGAGGTTTTGCAGTTTTCATTTACAAGGAGCTCCCCACTGCTGTAACTTCCCCTGGTAATAAAACATTTCAGTGCAATCCAAATGCAGCTTAATGAAAAAATAAAAATAGTAGTATTTATTTTGGGAGGGACTGCAGAAGGCAGCAAGCTATGTCTGTCTACACAAAACCAGAGAGGACCAGCCTTGATGTCATTAGGAAAGGGATATCTGGAAAATTGTCTGCACAGAAGAGCCCTACCCACTATGTCCCTTCTGCACACATACATGTTTCCTCATGAAACAGTTGAGATGGGCTGAGGCTAGAGCTCATCTTACCAATTTCTGTTGTTTCTGTAGAAAAATGGACCCCAAAGGATTACAAGCCAGCCTTTAGCGATGGTTAACTTGCAGGCAACTGTGCCAGAGTCCCAATCTCTGCTCTCTATCTGCAGGAGGTCTGGGAGACACTGCCATACAACTCACATCAGTGATCAGGACAGTGTTTTTGCAACATTTTTCCCCCTTTTCACTTTTTTTTTGTACATTGGCAAGTAGTCCCCAGTCAGTCTCCTGGGAATGAGAGCAGGGCCAAGAAGACCATGGTGAAAAGTGAGAGAAACTGATGACAAAGGGTGGGTGAGGGGAGATGACGTGTGAATTTCTAGGAAATGATCTTGGGAAGGAGCAAGGGCTGTGAGAAAGGATTTTCAGCCAGATCAAAGGGTGTGTGGGAAAGATGATACTGCAAGGGAGTTAATGAAGTGCTTTTAAACAGTGGTGGGAAAGGTAAGAGACCAGGGAGGCTGAGGTGGGGGTGGGAACATTCATTTAAAGGGAATTTACTTTTTTTCTTGTTAAGTGAGCAGTTGGCAAGTGAGTGTTTATGGTCAGCAGCCTAAGACCAGTGCTGAAGGATCTGCTTGTCTGGGTTGGTGAGATTTTCTGTTTCCAGCCTTCTGGAGACCTTGTTTGTAAAGCATAAGGAGTCATCACCCACAACTGCAATAGGAACCAGTGAGGACAGTCCTTGCTGCCTCTGCTGATGTTCAGGATGCTGACATGCTCCTATGTACCCTCTCCAGAGATGCAGAGCTAAAGATTCTTTTGGGTTTCTCTTGAAATCGTGCAGCTGTTGTTGCCCACTGTTGTGTGGGCGAGTTGTTAGCGTGTCATCTGAAGAGTTCAGCAAAGCTGGAGGGTGCAGATCAGCTCTCTGCCTCTCTTGTGTGAGATGATGGAGACACAGAAATGTCTTGGAGGGAGAAGAGTCAAAACCAAAACAGTAGAGAGAGCTCCTGTGCTTACTGGCATTGTTAATCAGAAAGAATACTTAATGCAATTAGCAAAGGCCCCCAATGACTCCATATGAAGCAAATTGTCTCCCTCCACTGTGCAGGGGGCTGAGCCCACCACATCAAAGGCTTGTTAGACTGAACAAGCCTTGTTTCCTCTGCTCTGGTAGAAGCTGCCACCAGGGCAAGGAGGGTTGTTTTTAGCCACCTAATACAAATCCGAACTTGTAAAATTTGCATCTGAAATCCAAGGAAGGGAGATGTGATGTCCATTTGGGCAGTAAGGAGCTGGCCTTTTCAGCTGTTAATCCTGGATTTGTTTTGAGGATGCCATTGCCTGTAGAAAATCTGAATGGAATTTTGGTTTCTTATCTCCCAATAAGGCCTTTAGACACCTAAGGTTCCCACAGCCTTAATAATTTTTCCACCCTGTAAGTGCAGGGTCTTGAAGTCAGTGCTCTTAAATCTCACAGGGATGCAGGATGTCCTCCTGACACTAAGGATCTCTGTGTGCTGAAGTTTGCCATGTTGTAAAATGACTCAGTGTTTGAGCTGTCACTTAGCTTCTTCCATGGTCCAGTCAAAAGCCTATGTGTTTGATGGATCATGATTTAAAACAGCCTACTGCTCTTACAGCTCATTTCCAACTTTGTCTTAATTTGGTTATGTGTGTAAAGACTGCTGGCCCGATCTTTTTTTTCACCATTAAGTTCCCACTGGGGTTCATAACATAAGAGAAAAGTCTTTGGGATACCCATGCTATTTAAGGGTATGCTTAATCTCTTCCTTTATAAAGAGAAAGGACAAGACTACATAAGTCAGTTACACATCCTTCATAAAGTAATTTCTACAGCAATTAAATCTGCTTTTCTATTGTCTTGTTTTCCAGGAGAACAATGCATTTCCTGGCCTGGTTCAATTTGCTGCTTCTTCTTCCTTGTTTTGGTACCACAAAAACCTGCTTCCCTGGCTGCCACTGTGAAGTGGAAACCTTTGGTCTCTTTGACAGCTTTAGCTTGACCAAGGTGGACTGCAGTGGAATAGGCTCACATATTGTTCCTGTCCCAATCCCTTTGGATACCTCCTACCTGGATCTATCATCAAACAAACTGGAAACAATAAATGAATCGATGCTTACTGGCCCTGGATACACCACCCTGGTGAGCCTCGACCTGAGCTACAACAAAATTTCCAAGATTTCCTCCACAACATTCTCCAGGCTTCGGTACCTGGAGTCCCTGGATCTGAGTCATAACTCTCTGGAAGTCCTTCCGGAGGACTGTTTCTCCAGTTCTCCTCTAAGTGACATAGATTTGAGCAATAACAAACTTTTGGATATAGCTATGGACATTTTTGCTTCAAAAGGTCATGGCAAATCCCTGAATGTGGATCTATCCAATAACATGCTCAGCACAATTACAAGGCACCATGAAAAGAGCATTCCCAACATCCAGAACTTAAATCTTTCTGGAAACAAGCTAACATTTGTACCAAACCTTCGAGGCATTCCTCTCCGATATTTAAATCTTGATGGAAACCCTCTGGTTAAGGTTGAGAAAGGAGACTTCACGGGGCTGAAAGACTTGATTCATTTATCCCTCAGTGGCCTGCATGGCTTTAGAGAGTTGTCTCCTCATAGCTTCAAGGAACTCCAAGCCCTCCAGGTTCTGGATTTATCCAACAATCCCAACTTGAAGTCACTGACTGCTGAAGTTATCTTTGGTCTGAACTCCCTACAAGAGCTCAATCTCTCTGGGACAGGCATATCATCCTTGCCAAAGACTTTGCTGAAATACTTGCCTTCCATCAAAAGCATCACCTTAGGCAAGGACATACAATGTCTTAAGACCATCAAAGAAGGACAGTACCACCGGCAGATTGGGCTGACCAAAAAAGAAGTCCTCAGTTGCCATGACAGCCATGGATCTGTGGCAGCAGCACCTTATGTTTCATGATGAAAGCTGGGGAGAAGAAGGGGTGGGGCAGGGAGGGTGGTGGGGCCATGGGACTTGTACAGGTGTCGGACTGAGATGGCTTGCAGTGTGCCTTTTGTAAAACTGTCAATAATTTATATATTTGTATTTGCCAACAGTTGTTTGTTCGTGGATTTTATAAACTCTCAAATCTCAGCCCGCATTATCTGCAGGCTTCAGATTTTACCCGGTGCATTGAGGTCCTCACTCATCCCGCTGGCTCACGAGCAGGGATGCTGGATGATGCGGGGAAAAGTCGCTCTGCAGGTCCCAGGGCAGAACAGTCAGTCTGGAGCAAACCCTTCATGCCTCAGACACGTTTGTAGGAGCAAAGCTACATCTCTGGAGAGCACGCACCAAAATGCAGCAGCTCTGTAGCTGCTTGCTTACAAACCCAAGCATCATCCTTCTTTTAATTATTACTCCCCAAAATGTGCCTTCTGGATGTTGCCTTCATTAGCAGCACCCTGTTTTCTGTCATGCACTTTCAGTCTTGAAGAAACATTTCCAGACAAACCTGAATACAGGGTGCACCTAATGTGCTGGGTTTTACCTGTTATTTGCATAGGTGTGCGACAAACACTGAGTAAGTCGAGATATTTTCCCACCAACTTACTCTTGTTTTCCCACCTTGATCATTTTCATGTCTAATTAACTTAGGTCCAGCTTTGGCAACCTCCTGTCTTTTTAACCTCAGTGAGCCATTGGTCAGAGATGATATGCAGCAGAAGAAGGGAAGCAGAGGGGTCTGCTAAAAGCCACATCCCACCCAGAACTAGCCTTTGATGAAGGAGGTTGCAAGGGGAAGAGATCATGTAGCCTAGCTCAGAAGAAAAAAAAAATGTAAAAGAGTTCCTCCTCCCTTTCTGGGGAAGCTTGAAAGGAAACTTTGACAGGGATTTTTTCTTGATGACCTTATCGAACCAAGACGCAGTCCTAGAGGATATGAGAGTTACTCGTTTCCAGGCTGACATTCCCCATCTGAACACAACATCTGCATCTCATCTGGGCATATGTGAGGCAACTTGCAGTGCCAAAACACTTCTGAGAACGTGCCAGGGGAAGAATTAACACTGATTCCTGTGGCCCTGGAGAACTTTGCTTATCGGAGAAAAGATCTTTGGGGTTTTTTCCAGAGTTGTGGCTTTTCTTTCTCTCACATAGCTCCTTGGTTGCCAAGTGAATCTGATGAACTCAAATATGATGAAAAGCCTAGTCCTCAAAGTTTTACTCTTTTTTTTTTTTCCCTCCATTGCTGAAATGCTGGCAAAGGGGAGCCCCTCTGGAGCCTCTTTTTCTCCAGGCTATGAGGAAGTAGGAGAAGGCAGCAGAACATGACTCAATGCCGTGTGTGAAGCCTTCAATTCGCTTATAGGAGCAATAGAGGTGACTGCTGAGGTCTGGTCCACGTCTGGCATGCTGTGTCCGGGGGGATGGGATGTTGTGGATGGAGGTCCTGCCCAAGCTGATCTGTGGTGTGGTCTCTAAACCCAGCCCTGCATCAGGGCCACTTTCAATGTTTGATTTAGGGAGATCTATGTAAAGGTGACACAGATATAAACTCATCTCACAACTGTCCTTGGGAGTGGTGGAAGAAGCTCAGGTTTTGTTCTCATACCCCCAGAAGTCTTGGACAGTGGAAACCCTGTTGCCAAAACCCACTGACTCCATAAAACTCAGAGTCAACACCTAACTTTGGATACTGAAATTTGGTACTGAAATACTCCCACATTTCCATCTACCTCCATTTCAATAATGTGTTTGGGTAGCTTAGGGAGGGATTTTTACCCCTTCCTTCAGTTTTTGGGGTTTTTTTTTCCTCTATTGAGCCTTTGCAATGTTTGACCAGCCTTCACAATCACAGTAAACACAGTTGATTTTCTTAAAAAGGCATTGGGGTTGCCTATGGGCAGAGATCTGGAAAGGAACAGAAACAAACTGCTGTGAAAGACAAGGGCAGTTTGTGAGGAAAGATGTGGGGGGTTTACTGGATCTTGCTTTTTTAAGAGAATTATTTTCTGCTGGCAGAAAATGTATTATTTTTTAAAGAAGCTGTTTACTTTTTTTAAGCCTGTACATAGATGAGACATTACGGTTATCACCTACTGTCAAAGTTACTGTCTTTGCAGAACTGTGGTAAATCTAAAACCCAATGTGACAATCCAATTGAAGACTGCAAGATTTCCTTGTGTAATCTCACGCTAGCTGCTAGCTAAACTAGTCTTAGCAAAAGCTGGCAAATACTGTCGCTGTGTTAGTCTGTTTTTTTTTTAAAGAACCTCTGCAGCATTGTAAGGCTTTGTGATTACTCACAATATAATAAAGTGATTTGGAGGAGAATAAACCCAGATCCCCCAGACTGATTGCTTTAGTGCTGAGCGGGTGGCAGCTGTCGCTGGGTCTGAAGGACAGCATAGCTTCTCTCCTTGTTCTGTGGATCCCCACTGCCCTTGTGAGTGTTGCATCTCCAAACTGGGGGCAGGATTCGTCCCACAGTGCGTGGCTTACTGTGCTCTTCAGTGATGGAAAGCCTTGAGAGCTTCTCTGATTGACTTGAAGGAAATTAGGAGCACATGCCTGTGAAGCAGCGGAGAGCATGTGGTGCAAATTCCCTGCTCAGGGCCTGCTCCAAAGCTTGTGGAGCAAGTGGAGCTCTCTTCATGGATTTGACCAATCTGAGGCATGATCTGCTAAGTGCCACAAGACTGGATTTGCAGCAGGTGGGGTGATGTGGGGAGACGCCACAAGACCATGGAAGTGTTCAAGAAAATGTATCTGTGGTGCTTAGGGAGATGGTTTAAGGAATTTCTGGGTTGAGGGTTGAATCTGATGATCTTAGACATCTTTTCCATCTAAGGATGGAAAGGATTCCACTAGGGATTCTATGATTCTTTGGGAGTGGAAGGGAGCAAAGGGGTGCAAAAGTGATGCCACAGTACAGAAACCTGAACACTGCCAGACCACAGAGCTTTTGGCAGTGAGATACACATAAACCAGTTTCAGTACCCTCCTCTGCAGAGCTGGGGCTGCTGCACAGAGGGCTAAGACCATGCAGAGCCATTGCTCCTAAAGAATAAATAGAAACCTCTCTGGAGGGGTCTTCCTGCTCTTAAATAGCAAATCTAATTTTAAAGGCTTCTTGGTGCTGTGTATAGAAGTGGTGCAGAGATTCACTGAGGAAACTGCCTCTGGGAAGTTGCAATGTTCCTGTTCCTCCCAACCCCAAAGGAAGAACTGCATTTTCCACCCAGGCAGGCTGACTTGCAGGCTGCCTGTAGGAGGCTGTTGGTTCTTTATCATTTTCCCAAAATGCCCCATAGTTCAGGGTGATGTACAAGGTACTCAGACGACAACCTGGGGTGTGACATCACCAGGGAAGGCCAAATCTTGCTCATAGAACTATTATGGACTGTAGGGGAAAAGCCACCACCAACAACCATTAGAGGTGACTGCTCCTCTGGTATCCACCACAAGGTTGTGACCATGAGGCTACACCACCGCACCCCTTTGGGGTGGAATCACTGCTGCCCTGGGGTGTGGGCTCAGTCAAAGTGGTGGAGAATGTCCTCCTCCCCTGGGGAAGGACAATCTCCTGGGACCCATAGGTCTGAAGCTGAATTCTCCCACCTCCTTGTGAATGCCCCACATATGTGATGCTTCAGTACCGTGTTAGATCTGGTCCCTCCTGGCACTCCTTTGCCCCCTTGCCTTAATATCTTGTTTTGCAACTGCTTTTCATTCATTATTTAATTAATGACTTAATTTATAATTTCAATTATTGTTTATTAAAATATTGTTTCAATTATTACCTCTTATTTAAATAGCCTTTCCAAAGTCCTCTGAATGGGGAGAAACAGGCAAGTTTCTACCAGCAACATGAGCCCCCACATTGCCCATGTTTGTCCCCTCTGCACCAGCAGGGCACCAACACCTGAAACATCACCGATGTCCTCACAGGGGAGGGAGGGCACAGTGGGGATTCAGGTTTGGATGAGTTGAGGAGGCCCTCATTCAAGCTTCCTTCAGCTTGACAACATGGTGTGATGGATGCCTGGTGTCAGGCACCAACAGCCACCCATGCCAAGAAAGCCACCTCTGCCAGAAAATCCATCCATGCCGGGAAAACCATCCATGCCAGGAAGGCCAGCCAGGTTGGTTAGCTGCAGGCTTTGCTGTCTCCACAACCAGCTCAGCTCTGCAGCCAGATATGTTTGCCCTGGCAAGCAAGATGGGCGTTTTAATTACAGGCACTACATTTTTAGAAGCAGGAAAACCTCAGCAGAGGCTCGGCATAAGGCTAGGCTGGGTGAGGGAGGAGGAAGAAGTGAGTGAGCTTGCATTTGCTTGTGGTGTTCTGTCTGCTGGAGTTATCAGCATCTCATCCCTCCTTTCCAGCACGTGGGGAAAGACAATGAGGGTCACTTCCCCCCATCTGCCTTGTGCCCAGGGCAACACAGGACAGAAATTCTTCTCCTTATTAGAGAACATGCACGTCTCAATACCCTAAAACTCACATTTCTATTCTCATCAGTCTGTTGGAACCATTTCTCCTCGCAGTCAGCTGTCAGCCCACAGAAATCCCTTGTTGACTGATTATGTGGCTGACTTCATAACAGCAGTAGGTGCTGTCCCTTTTAAAAATAGCTGTTCTTCTGTACATTTTCCATTTTGCAGAAGGTTTTTATTTCCAGCACGTTTGTTTCACACAACCCTGGCTTGGTCAGGCGGGAACGCACGGATGCACTCTTGCCATGCCAGACAATAATGCTGCACGGCTGGGCATAATCCCTCTGCCTGTCCTGGGATCTGCCTCCTAGGAAAGTTTTGGGGCAGTGAAACCCTCTGACCCATGCATGTTTACAGAATATTATTCCTGCTTCATCACCCTGAGATTTCCTCTTCCTTCCCTTCTTGAGTGGACAAGGAGACCCGGGAACCTGATTAAAAGGTGGAAAATTGGAGCTGAAACTAGGCCATCAGATAAATCCTTTCCTGTAATAAGCAGGGAGTTGGAGTACCGGCCCTTAATCACAGCCTTTGTCTCCCAGCATTTGTATGCCTGTGTGCACCCATCCTCACCGCCAAAACAAACCCACCCCCCTCCTGCCCCATCCCCACCCCTGCACTCACCGCCTTTCATTAACGGGATTAAAATAAAAGTGCTTCATGCTGCCACGGAGGAACACCCCAGAGAAAGCAGCAGCCCGCTGTGCCAGGCGCTGTGCATCCTCCAAAAAAGCCCTGCCAGACGCAAAAGGGTTTGGGCAGGGGAATGTCCTGCCACCCCGCCCCGCTCCACCCATTCCAGTGCTCCGGCCTCTACTCTGGGGCTAGCGCAGAAAGGGTTAATCAGCCTGAAAAAAACCCCTGGTAACTTTCCCACCACCCTGGTGATGTCCTTTAACCCCTGCTGCTGCCTGTCTGGACCTCTTCACCACATGCTCCCCTCCCTCCTCTTCCTCGTTAGTAGGAGAAGTGTCACAGCACTTGCTGATAATTGACTGGGGTCGTGCTGGGAATTTGAACCTACATTTCAAAGAGATTGTTAACCTCTTTTTCCAGTTCTTTGAACTGCTTTGCTTTATTGTAGGTTAAAGGAAACACACAGCTTCTTCCTCCCAGAGCCTCTTTTGATGGGAGCTTGGCACATCAGAGCTGGTGGGTTTTTACCAGCAATGATGCTGGTAGCGTGGTGCTGCTAAGTGGCATGTGATGATGCATTTTGGGGCAATCAAGCTGCCCCTTGAATTCAGAGGGGATTAAACACAAAGAAATGGTCCAGAGGTAGGCAAGGGACTGGCAGAAGTATGTGACATCACTGTCCTGACATGACATGGGGGGGTTTCAACCAGTGGAGAACTTAGGAAGGGTTACAGGTTATGGGTTGCTCACCCAGAAACTAGCTTCAAGCCCCTCTACCATGCTGGAATTTCTGGATGGGTGTGGATACACAAATGATAATTTTTATGAGGCATGTTTGAATGGGTGGTTTAAGTTTCTATTTTTGAATAGAATTTTTTTCTATTGCCCTGTGACTGCAGGGCAATAGAAAGAGGATGTCCTGACCTTCCTCTGCATTACACAAAAGCTGGAATTTGTGTAGCCCTTCAAAGTATCAAAAAAGATCAAAGACCACCAGTTTTCAGGCAGATCAGTGAGCTAAACCATCCCATCAGGCCATGCAGTCACTAAAAAAATGCACAGCTAGAAGAGGATGGTTGTCTGCAAAATGAGCACTCTTCCCTCTTCCCAATAGTAACTGGACTCTAAGAGTGATGGCTGCATCCATCTTAGGTTCAAAACAGGTGTTCTGAAGGCTCCCAAGCACCTCTCAGCATCTTGCCTGCTTACAACCTAAAATTTGGCCCTGGCTGGTCTGCTGTGAGGATAAATGTATGTAGGACTGTGAGCTGTTGGACTATCAGTGTCCTGAAAGACAAGCTCTGCATCACCAGACTTGTCACCTGCATTGGTAGCTCTCCACTGACCACAGGGGTCACCCTCAGGTGGTAATTCTCAGACCTTTTAATCTGCTGTCTGCATCAAAGGTAAGAAACTTTTGAAAAGGGCATAGATTTTCCTGTGAGATTCACTGTGGGAAACAGCTTCTGGTTTGGTCCTCACCTGCAGCCTCCTTTGCAGGAATACAAGGGACAAGGTTTTCCCCTATTTTGCTCCTAATCCTAATCACTAGTGTAAAAATTCTTCATTTTCCCCAGAAATATTAATTCATTAATTTCTCTCATTTAAATCTTTAATGAAGTGATTGTTTGCCTTCCAACCCCCCCCACCCAACAGCTGCCTGTTTGCTGGAGTGCCCTCTGGGACCTGCATGCCAGAGACTGCAGAGGTGAAAATCCCCTTGAATAAACAGGAAGGGGGGAGGGCATGGAACATATACCTATGATATCCCATGAGAAATGCCTGGATAATCCACGGTGGCAATCATGTCACAATGCTATTTTTATCGCCGTTTGTTAAATATCCTGTGGCAGCATCCTCAACCTCCCAAGGCAAACGCCCTTGGGATCTTGCAAACAATATCCAAAAAAGGATATTGTCACAGAAAATACGAGACTATTAATACTGTGCTTCAGTTAGTTTTCCCCAAAACTCATCACAGTGTTGTACTTTTCCCTCGGTCATTTTAGGAATCCACAATGACTCCATCACGTCCATACCTGCTTGCCTTAAAAACTGCCCTAATGGTGTGCCAAGCCTTTTGACAAGTGCAGTGGGCTTCTGACTTTGGAATTTATTTCCCAGGTTCAAATTCCCCAGTGAGACACCTTTTCAGCCTAAAAGATTTCTCATAAGAATATTCTTGTCTCTACTTCTCTTCCTCAGCTCCTCAGCACGCAGAAGTTAACATTCATACGTAAATCCCTGCTCCACAGAAAAAGTGCAGACACTTGGTGATGCCAGGGACAAAGATGCTGTTCTGGGAAAGAACACTACCAGGCTCACAATGGGTTTGGGGTTCATTGTTTTGTGGGAAAAATAGTGCTTTTCAGAGGTGACTCTGCAAGTACAGTTTGCTGGGCTTCAGCACCCCAGAAAAGCAGTGGTAGAGTCATGAAACCACAGAATGGTTAGAGTTGGAAGGGGCCTTAAAGATCAACTAATTCCAACTCCTCTGCCATGTGCAGGGACAAATTCCATTAGACCAGGGTACCCAGAGCTCCATCCAGCCTGGTTTTGAACATTTCCAAGAGATGTCCACAACTTCTCAGGGCAACCTGTGCCAGTGCCTCACACCCTCACATCTTCCCCCTTCCTGAAGCTAAAAGTCAGAAATATAAAGTATGCATTTTTTCAGTATCCCAAAGCAGAGTAGAAGCCCCACAGGTGGTAGGGATCCCATCCTCGTGTCACCAAAGGGATATTGAAATGACAGTAACAGCCCCAGCAGCATAATGGAAATGAGGTGGGAATTCCTTTCTTCTCTCTCTACTAGCCACAACAGAGGAGAAGGTCACAATCCTTGTGTCGTGTCCATTCCAGTACCACAGACCCCTGTATTATCTGCTGCAGAGAAGAAGTTAGTAGCCCAGTCTGGAGCAGCAGTTTCACATGGCAGAGCAGCTATGCAGTTTCCAGCAGAGCTCTGGAGCCAGCCAAGCACCATTAGCCTAGTTTTTCAGCCAAGCAAGGAAGTTCTGGCTCCTGGCAGGCTTATTAGCTTTGGCACTGAGCTCCTCTGACACCCAGCCAAGGCATTCTGGCTGCAGCTGGACCCGCCTGGCTTCTGTCCCACAAGCTTGGGTCTCTCCTCATCACACCTCCCTACGCTCTTGGTTCAGCTTGGGAAATGCAAGATTGTGCCTGACCACCTGAGCAATGGGGATGGCTACAGACTTGGGATTAGAGGGGCTGTTCAGACTGCAAACCTCTCATATATCCAAAGATCCCTGAGGTTCAAACATGTCACAGCAAAATATTTGCTTTTCCAAGAATGGAGGTTTTCCTTTCATCTTACAAAGGTGGTGCTGAGCATAAGCAGGGATAAATTTGTTATATTTGCTGTTATCACTTATCTTCCCTCCATCAAATCCTCAAGATATGTTTGAAAGCCTAAATAAAAGCTGCATGGCTCTTCCCAGAGACTGAGCTAATCTCAGAAGCAGTTAGTTGAAAGAAAGGACAAAATCCCTTTAGCTGACACGCTCTGGAGATCCACTAAATACTAGATCTTCCCTGATGATTGTGAAACTCTACACTCAAAATTGAATCATAGAACAATGGAATGGCTTGGAATGGACTTTAGACACCATCTAGTTCCAACCCTTCTACCATGGGCAGGGGCCCCTTTCACAAGACCAGGTTGCTCAGAGCCACATCCAGCCTGACCTTGAAAACTTCCAGGGATGGGGCATCCACAGCTTGTCTGGGCACCTTGTGCTACTGCCTCAACACCCTTAGAACAAAAAAAGTTTCCTTATGTCTAATCTAAATCTACTCCCCAGCTTCTAATCTGGATCTTCCCTAGCCTCAGCCTGAGCAGGAGACTCCTCATCTTTACCCCTGCAGATGTGGTAACGAGGTCACGAAATTAATGACTGACAAGGAACGATGCTGAGCTTCAGCTACGTGTGAACTGCTGAGCCCCTGCTGAAGGCTGCTTCCCTCATTAACCACCTTCCAGCCCCAGGCACAGCCTGGGATACAGCAGATAGCATTTTTATCAGCTTTGCAGAAATTAACTGGGGGATCTGCTCCTCTCCAGGCACCTGCTACATGCTGCAGGTAAAACAGGGAGCAGACAGCATGCACAGAAAACAAAAGGGATGCTCTGTTGGGAAGAGATAAGAACAGAAATTGCCCCATGATGGTGACCTTTGTCACAAGTTGCCCCATCACCAGGTAAATAGTGCTGGCAAGAGACAGAGCTTCTGCTGATCTCCCTGTACTGGGACAGGCAGAAGTGAGATTCTGGAGGGAATTAGGATCTGGTTACGGTGACAGCCTCTGGATCAATTCCCTTCACAGCAGAAGTGGTGCTGCCATGCAATGAACTGCTAAGAAGGATGTCAGGATGACACAGGTTGTCACTGTTTGTTCAGAAGTTGCATGCATTCAAGGGGGAAAAGAAATTATTAGATATCAATTATTTTCATAAATAGTGAGACTTCTTCTGTCCTTGAGATGACTTTGTAAGGAAACCATGACACTGAACCTCCTCATGGTGGTGGGTGCCACTTTGCTGCCAGGAGGAGGGTGCAATGTTAGCATCATCAGGGATGCAAGTCATTGCAAAATACAGAGCATGGCAAGTCTCTGGGCATTCCTGAAGCAAAAGCATGGAGATCTCATATGAGTGTTTTCATATCACTTGGTTAGGCAGTGCCTGTCAATTTCCTGTAATATCTATATTGACATTAGTCAGCCAGACCTCCAGACAAGTAGCACAGCCATGCAAAGATATGGCACTGCACCAGAGAAGAACACATCCATCAGAGCTAAAGGAAATGGCACTGGGAAATGGAGGGGATTATCCACATTCTTTCCACCCCAACAACAGGCAAACCCCCTTTTCTTCTATCCTTGTCCAAGGAGGACTGATTTTTCTGGGGACAGGGAATGAGTTGCAATGAAGATCCAGGCTTTGCCTCAGGTTAACTTCTTTCTGGCACAAAAGTTTAGGTGAGTATGGGTGTAAATTTCTTTAAAACCAAGCTCATTCAGTAGATCCTTGATGGGGCAGAGCTTTCTGACTCAGGCTCTGAAAGCTCCGGGCCTGAGGTTCAGAGGCATCTTTTTAAATGTTTCATACATACAAAGGGAGCATAAGGTCAGGATTCGGCTGATCACTGGATGCACTCAGCAGGATCACAGGCAGTCACTGAGAAATCCCTGACAAGCACCTCTAGTTCCTGTCTGGAAGAAAGCAGCATGAAAAGGTGGATGCAGCTGAGAGCAGCAAGGGAGAAGTGTCTGCTGTAATGGCATCTGTCAGAAAAATAGGTCTGGATAACTCACTGCCAGGAACCATCAAGAGATGACCCAAAGAGCCATCAGCATGAAATCTGACAAGCTTTGGGGAACCACAGGGAAAAGGAATGGGCTGGCACAGGGCTCAGGCCATGGCAATATTGGCAGAGTAGAAGAGGACAACCAGAAGAGTGAGCACCATCAGTTCTTAGCAAAACAGCAGCGTGGTTAGTTTGGGATTTCATCAAGGAGCTTGCAACCAGAACATTATGTCTGTGAACAGTCAGGTGGCAGAGATGGAAACCTTCTTCAGCACTGATCACACTTCAGCCCCTGTGCCTCTGCTGACAAAGGCAGCTGTGGCAATGTCAAACCTTGCTGTTCCTCCAAGGTGTTCTGCTTTTTTCTTCTAAACTGCATTAGATAAGATTAACAAAACATGCATTAACTGGTGTCAGAACTGGCCCCTTGACAGATCTTGAAATGTGTCTGCAAAGGGATGGGGTTGTAAACATTTTCTTAACAGAGAAGGCTGACTGTGGACAGCCATGGAGAAGCAGACAGAAGCAACTCCAGGCATGAAGGATTAAAGGGTTCAAAGCCCAGAGGCAGGCTCAGGAAGATGGGCTGGGAAGGAGGCCCTGAAAGGAGGTACAGGACTTAGGGGAGTGAGAAGCAGACGGGGTTTGCAGGAGCAGTCCAAAGGTCTGTGGGATGGGAAATGTACTGGGCTGATATATAGGTACATCCAGGGAAGGAGAGAGAGGCAAAGGATTGTCAGCCTGGAAGACAAATACCCTGACAAGCTATACCCTGACAAGAAGCTATTTCACCCATAGAGGGTAAGAGGCTGCCTTGAACTGCAGCGAGCTGGGGGTGGATGAGTGCCAGCCAAGCTGATGTGGCAGCAGAGGCTGACAAAGATCTCGGGGAATCCAAAACAAAGAGAGGTCTCACAGAAAGGACTCCTTCTTTCCTTAGTAGACAGCAGGCAAGGGCTGCTGGGAGGTGAAGGGTCAATTCTGCTGGCCACACACCAGGGGCTGGGGAAGTCACAGAGGGCCAGAGATTACCTGCACGCATGTCAACATAAAGGTTTAAGAACATAACCTTATTCATCAAAGAGAAGGCTGAAAGGGATCACTACATATGGGTATTTACTTAGGGAAAAGCTCTCTGATAGTGAGGCAGAGCAGGGGAGGTTCTTCAGCCGTGCTGATAATGGGAACAAAACATGATAGGTGGAAGATAGAACTAGATTAATTAGTCTTTGAAGTGGACACCAGCTCACTGCTATGAAGGTAATTAAATATTGGAAAAGCTTATCAGGGAGGCTGCTAAGTCACCAGGGCCTCCTATGTTGAAATAAAGATTAGATATCTACAAAAGGAGATGCTCTAATCCAATTTCTTGGAAAAGTCTATTTTCTGTATACATAAGGTCAGATAAGATGATCCTTGTGGTGCCTTTTGACAGTGCAGTCTGCAAATTCAGGAAGCATAAATTCCCCTGTGTCAGGAGCCATCTTCATCTGGTACATGACGTGTCAGGCCAATCAAGGGGAAACACATAACACAGGCTGAGATCCCAGCTCATAAAGCCAAGAGCATACAGCCAATGCTGGGAAGAGAGCTCAGAAATTCCTGGCTCTTTTCCCATTATCTTACTGGAAGACAGATAAGCCTCTACATTTCTTGAAATCTCATATGAATTGCAGAACTACTTAGAAGGGGATGGTTTTGCCTGGTATATATATTGCAACAGCAACAAAGAGGCAGTCTGACTGTGCTGAATTGATAAAGGGTCCTCTACGCCAACAAAATTTAAGATCTTGCTGAGGATATGAGCAAGAAAGGACTCACCTGCTACTTGGGAGGGACAGCATCCAAATATAGTCCTCCAACAACTCAGTGGCAAAATATGGCAGAGGAAGCAACTCTTGAAAGTGTGCAGGTTTCTTCTGGCTAATTTTGGAGGGAGTCAGGGGTGGGTGCCAACACAGGGTGACATTGATATGTGACATGTTGGAAGTCAGGTGAGATGAATTCCAAAGAGACAGAGGAGGCGCAGACTGAAGCAGTCACAGCATTTTTTTCTAAGGCAAAGAAAATTTCAGAGACAGTGAAACTGCCTGCAAAATCAGGTTGCTGTGTGGTTGTCTACACTGTCTGACTGGAGAGGATCCTAAAAACCCCAATTCAGCAGAGTCACAGATGAAGTGTGGTAGCCAGAAGTCCAAACTGGTGTTTTTCCCTTTTCTTTTTGTTTCTTTTAATGATATATTTCAGAGAGAAATTTTTTTTTTTTAAAGGGGGGGGGGGTAAAGAGAAGACATGCTAAACAATGCAAATTAAAGCCAAAATGTTTGATTATGGACAGAAAGTGAATACCAAGCATTAAGCCACAATGAAGTCACTTTCAGTGGTTTCTATTATTTGGTAGATTTTTTTAATCATATCACTGAAACCCCCTTGGAAGACCCCTCTTGCTTCAAACAAAAGGGATTTTTTTTAAAAATCTTTTTTATATCAGCCAGTGAAGCACAAAATCCAATTTCATTTCAGGTCTCTCAGACAGCCCTGGGCACTGGAGGTGCAGAGGCCCCTCTTCACCAGACAGCCCCATGCAAGCTGGAGCAGAGAGGGGACGGAGCCACCCTAGTGAGCACACACACTCCTACACACTGCAGGGTTTGCAAGGGTGAAATCAGGCACGGTTTCAACCTTTCCCTGCTCTTCTGCTGTCTCAGTTCCCTGCTCCCAAAGGGAACAGGATTCTTTTAACCCTCTCCTGGCAGATTCCATGCAGACCTGTCTCCCACATGCTAAACTGACTGCCAGGTGACCCTGCTGCCAGTGGAGCCTGTTCCAGCTCTGCAGTGACAGGACAAAGGGGATCCTGCAATTGTCAAGGGCTGACGGACCCCAGGGGTGGGAGCAAAGGACAAATAAGAACACGTATTGGCCAGATCAAAAGGCCCCCCTGCCCACATCAAAATGCCCAAGAAGAGGATAAGTGCTGTTTCCCAGAGAGTTTTTCTTGACTCTGGACACACTCCTGGATTCTCAAGAAGATCCTAAACTGGGGGTAGTTTCTAACAGGCCTTAGTGCATTTAACTTCAGGAAGCTGACCAGTTTCCCATGGAGTTTATGTGACTTTGCCACATTGACATGGTCCTTCAGCAGGGAATTACTGCAGGAAGAACCACCTGTGTATGAGAGAGAATGAGAAGTAATGAAGGGAGAGGGAGAGGGAGAGGGAGAGGAGAGGAGAGGACTCTGTCACTCACTCTCTCTGTCCAGGGCTTCCTGCCACAGCAGAGATGGAATTACAGAGCTGGAGGAAACTCAATGAAATAATGATTACCCTTTGGATTTAATTAGCACAGAGCTGAGGCAGTGTTGAACAAGCATGTCTGTACATCAAAACATTCCTCGTGGCGCCGGGGAGCTCAGACCCAAAGTGCTCATGCCTGCCAGGCTCAAACCAGGAACAGAGGGCAGAGCCCTGGCTGTTTGCTCCCTTCCCATGGTGCCAAGCCAGGGCACATGCCTCAGCAAGGACATGGGGTCAGGGATGGCCCTTCAGCCATCAGGTGGGTCTGTGGCTGGAGGACCACGGCTGATCCTCCAGGAGCACTTTGTCATGATGTGCGCTGCACAAAGTTACCAAGGGTGCCACTCCTACCCCAAAAGACTGGGTGGTGCTGAAGGGAAGCCCACCTCATCACGGGGCTTCGTGTTCCCTATCCTCCAAAGTACAGCTCCCACAGGGAGATTTTTGGCACCCCCCTGCCATGCCAAAAAGCCACCCATTATTGACACTTCACAGGGAATTGGTAAGCACGGAAGTATTTCCATGCCTGAGACATGGGAGAACCATCCCTGAGACATCCAACCTTCTCCAGGTGGGGAAAGGGCAGAGGGGCTGGGAAGGCTGGGAGAAAGCATCAGAAATGGAGCAGAGCTGTAATGGAGGCTCAGGAGGTGATTATAAGCTCACCTCCTGTCTGAACATCCTTCTGTGATTTGATTCCAAGCAAAGCTGATTTCCCTCTTCTTTTGGCCCCAGGTTTTGTTTCTGATGCAGGACAAGAGCTCAAGTGAAGAGTGCCCAGGGAGGCTAAGAGCCAGCATGATCAGGGAGTTCACAACACCTGTTATCCCCAGGTGTTTGATATCCCATGTTTTCCAAAGCCAGTACCTTCCTTTATCCATTGAGGAAATAAAGGCACAAAGCACAGAGCTAGGATCATCATGCACCCATAAGACTTCCCATTATACCAAACAGCAGCAGGAATAAGATCCTGCCTGTTCATGCACAATGGACACCTTGCAAGACCAACCCTGTAATTACAAGGGCCAATAATGGGAAGATGTTGGAGGTGAGTAAATTAAGGCAGGGTTGATTCACTTGCAGGCAGAATACAAACACTCAGAGGGAATGGCAGATCTGGGCTTTCTCAGCAAGTTTGCTGAGACCAAGAAGAGAAACACAGCTCTTTTAATTTTAATGAACTCTTTTCATTTTAAAAGATTTCATGCTAATAGCTACACTTACACCAAGAGCTTCTGCTCAACCACCGTCAGGGAGACTTTGGAGATCGCTCCTTTCATACCTGTGGAACAGGAGCTCAGCAGTGATGTGTGAGCAGCACTTGACCACTTCTATCCTGATTTTCTGTCCAGTCCCTGTATCATAGAATCACAGAATCATATAATGGTTTGGGTTAGAAGGGGGCTTAAAGATCATCTAGATCCAACACGTCTGCCATGGGCAGGCACACCTTCCACTGGACCAGGTCACTCAGGAACTCCTTCAGCCTGGCCCTGAACACTTCTGGGGATGGGGCTTCCACAGCTTCTCTGGGCACCTTCCTCTTCCTTTTTATTACAGCTACATTTACCCTGCATGTGTTCGGCTTTTATCCTGCAGGTATTTCTGATGATTTGGGCAGCAGTGTGTGAGCACCATCCCCTACATCCAAAAGTTCCCTGCTCTTCCTTCCATCACCTGGACAAATTTGTTAACAGCTTGGCAAGGTAATCACAATATAAATTATGCTGCCTAGCTACACATGCAGCCCTTGAGATCCTCATACTGTGATTATACCACACAAAATCCACAGGATGCTGAAGTGCTTCTTCATTCATCCCTCTTTCCACAAGGATTTTCCTAGGATACACAGAAAAGGAATTTGGTGGTTCCCACAGCTGGTTACCAGGGGGTTTACAGTAACAAGATGCACACTCTGTTAGGTCTAAATGAATAACATTGTTGGCTACAGGGTCTGCTGAGCACGACAGCTGATCTCAGATGGTGTGTAGCTGTGGTCTTAGGAAAGACCATTAAAAACGTGTGAAAAAAGTTTCAGCTAATTACATTGTCACAACACTAGCACTGTAGTTTCCAAACATATAAAACTAAAAGTTATTGTCATTTCTGGCAGCATCCAGCATCATCAGACAGGGCTGAGATTTCCAAATGTTCCTGTTTAATGGGGCTCGATGGAGTGTTTTTCATGGCCTGGCCAGGCATGACTCTTCTGCTGGCTTGAAATACCCAGGGGCCAAGTGTGATTTCTTGGTTTTTGTTGCCAGAGGAGATATTCAGCCTTACCAGAGGGAAGACAGCCACACTCAGCTCCAGGGAGATTAACTGTGCAAAAGTACATTTGGTGGTGGGAAACTGACAGATTAAAGAACTCACTCCACTGTCCTCTTACCTGCATGTCCAGGAGTCGAGCCAGTCTAATAAACCCTCCTCTATACAGATGATTTTTGCTCTGTCCCATGGTCTGTAAGCAGAGAAGCTGGAGCTGGAGCTGTTTCTCTTCTTTCAGCCAAGATAAGGATTTTATTCCTTTAAAACAAACAGATGTCTGCCTTATTTTCCAGCTTGCCATACGCCCCCTTCTAGAAAAAACAGGATTCCACCCTTGTCCAGGATGGATCTAAATATGCCTCTCCTAGTCAGAAATGTGTCCAAGAGAAAAGAGAAGGCATTAGCTTCCTCATCAATCATTTGCAATGGAAGGGGTGGTGAGGCTAACAATTTTAAATGGATACTTAGGCTATTCCTTTAATGAGAAGGTGGAGGTAATTATGTTGACCTTGAAGATCACATTATTCTCCTTGAGCCCGAGGAAAGAAGATATGAAGGATTGCCTCAGTTCTTGCTAAGCAAAGGGTGAATGCTGACACAGTTAATAGCTAAATAGGTATTTAATAATAGGTAATACTTAATGAGGCAATTGCTGTGTTACCTGACTCATTTGCTACCACCTAAGTGAAACAGAGTCATAGAATAAGCTGAGTTGGAAGGGGCCCACAAGGATCATCAAGTCCAACACCTGGCCCTGCACAGGATCACCCCAAGAATCATACCATGTGTCTGAGAGGACTGTTCAAACACTTCTTGAATACTGGCAGGAAAGTGTTTGTTCTTGTGCCTGGTTTTCCTTGTCTTTTGTTTTATGGATATGTTAGTGCCCTTGGGTTTGATTGCCATTCCTTCTTGTGGAGGCAAATGTAATGGATTGGAGATAGGGAACTGGGTTGTCTCTGCACCCAGAATTTTATGCAAAAGCCAGTGGGCCTTGGTGAGAGATGCACAATGCAGAGCCACAGGAATTATGCCCTCAAACCAAGATGGTCCTAGAAAGCAGCCTTCTTTATTTTACAAATGGAGCAAAGTAGAGAGGTCCTCAAGATTCACCTCTGAGCCAGCTCCAAGGCCTCATGTAATCCCAAAGCTGAGTTACACTGAGCAGAAGTGTTTCTGATTTAAAGCCATTCTGTTATTTGAGAAGACATCCTTCTATGACTGTTGAGGGTCTCTATATCATGAGAGAGCTGAGCATGTTGGACCAAAAACAGAGACAGCTCAGGAGCTGGGACAAGGAGCAACGGCAGAAGGCAGGGATTTGTTTTATCCTGTCTAGGTATCCCCATTCAAGCTGGCAGCCCAAATTCAAGGGAGGGGAGTGATGTGTGTATTAGTTCACCCAGGACTGAAGATCTGAAGAGGGAGAGTCATGCCAGAGAAGTATTTTTTTCCCTCCTCTGACTATTAAGGAAAACCATGGTGACCAGCTCCATGATGATCCAGAGAGATGAAACAAGTCCCGCCATGGGGCTGTTCAGAGAAACAATTTCTTTCAGAACAAGTGCAACAAGAAATTACTCTCATTGTCCTTCCAATTCCTCATAGTTTCCAGACTTTTTACTGTTCTACCTGGTTTTCCCTGTGGAGAAAAGTCACAGGCAAAGATGGAAATGGGAATAAAGCTATGAACAAAACCATTCTGTTCTCTTCCTCACTGGTCTCTTTGCCAGCAGCTACCAAAGGAAGCAGACTGGAGAAAGAATAATTTAAGAATTGAAGGGAAACTGTGCAGAATCTCACCGTATGATTGACTGTTTCAGAGACTGATGCTCTGGGCAGGTGCTGTCAGATGTGTCTTAAAGGTTAGGACTGAAATTCTCCTCCAGAAGAGCTGATTTGCAACTTGTCACACTGAGTTCTGCTCTTTCCCCTATCACCTGGGAAAGGAGACACACATCAGCATCATCTGTCACCTCTGCACATGAAAATAGCATCCAAATGAGTTGGAGTAGCTGGGCAGCAGTAAGGTCATATGGTAAAAGGCTGAGGCTCTGATGGAAACAGTATCTGCTACAAGACCATAGAGCAGGGTCACACACAAGCTTGAATGCCAGACACACTTGATCTGTAACAAAGTCTGCTGTTAAGGGTATGTGAGAAGAAGTAGATTCTTGCTCTTCTGCCACTTATTTTCTCCCAGGTTGCCCCATTTATGCCAGAAACTCCCTAGAGAAAAATCTAGTTTCATCTGGTACAAACAGATGCTATGATGGTCCACCCAACATTTGAGCTTTATCTAAATTTGCCTGCTGACCCCTCATATCTCCATCCAAACAAATTAATTCTTTGCTTTGCAACATCCCAGTGGGAGCCACTGCTTGGTATAAATAAAGCCCAAAGCAAGTTGTTTAAGAACTGGAAAGGGAAGGTTAAACCAAACTATGCCATTTGAAGCTTGTGAAGGAGATTGTGGGTTTAATGGGACAAGGAGCTGCTGTTCTGCACTGTAGGTGGGAGAGAACACTTGGCTCTGTGGGAATGTGAGCTTTCCACTTTTCTTTTTTCTTTTTCATTCACACCAACCAAAGCTCAGAGATCTTGCTGTGGGAAGATCCCCACTGCCAGCTGTCAAAATATTGAACACTGAAGGCCCAGTAAGACTGTGCTCAGGTCTTTGTCCAAACTATCATCTCTGAGAAGTCTACAGAAGAAAGAGTAGGCAGAAAAACTGTGATTAGCTAAAGCGTAGGAGCCTGAAGCAGAGAGAACTGTAAGCACACAGCCAGCTGATTGGTACTGTACAGCTTCCTTCCTTCTGAGTTGGACATACTCTAAAGAATTGCCTTGCTGAACCTGGCCACAGTCCAAGGTAATTTAACTGACTGTTAACACAAGTGCAACTAAGGCGTTTTTTGGTCTCCCTGAAGGTCCTATGGCTCTCACCTGTCTTCACCTACCCACCACTGCATCTGGGTGGTCACACCAGCCTGCAGCCCCCCTCCAGTGGTCTCTTGCAGCAGAGCTTGCAATAAGGGAAATTTCCCCTTAATAAACCTCCTTGGTTGCAAATGTTTTGTCGATCAGACTTTGTCCTAACAGGAAAAGAGCCCAAATACATGCAGGGACGGACTGTGTGTAACTGAACTGGTCAAGGCTCAAGGGTTGTAAGAGAGGAGCAGAAATAGGGTGTGCACAGGTGTGATTTGTGTATGATAGGTGGGAAAGGTGTATGTGGGAGAGAAGAGTGAGAGCACACACATGGCTGTGGGAGGGAACAGCACAGAAGCATGTGTTCTAAGGAAAGCAATCCCCAAACCCCATTCCAATTTGTTTCACACAAATTTCTCCCCACACTTGTTAGAAGGGAGCTGCCCTCCAGCACATGGTGGCAGCCGGCCACTCACACTGAATTTGTTCAGCAAGCCACCAAACAACTCCCCCAGGGATGACAATCATTGTGGATCTAATTAAAGCTTGTCACGCTGCTCTGCTCTGCTGACCAGCCTCTCTGTGAATGAGATGACCTCCATTAATTTTATCTGACAATGATCATTGCATCAGAGCCAAATCCCTACATGGGAGTTGACACCTGCCAAGAGATGGACAAAACAACCAGAGTTCTGGAGGTGCAGGAGGGAAGAGGGATATGGAAACCCGTTATGCACTGGATGGGTCTGGCTGTCTCCTGTCCCAGTGGGCTGAGGACACTCCCTGATGCCACACTGGTGAGACTGCTGAAGCAGAGGAGAGCAGGAAGAAATGTCAGGAAAACTGCATCTCATCTACACAAAAGCATCACCAGCCCTCCTCTAGGAACCCGGGACCAGCTCACACTGTCATTCACCTCCACCAGAGCTGTCTTTCAGAGAGTAGGTGGTTATTATTAAATGATAAGGCTAGTGAGATGTGGAATAAAAATCGAAATATATTACCTACACTTTTTTAGCAATCACTGGGCAGATGTTTCTACCTCCCTACCAGCTTTGGGAAAGGATTTTGAGGCAGATCCCCTCCATCCATGCTCCAGGGCCTCAAGGAGTATAGCTGCATTCCTGTACCTGTCCCCTGCACAGAGTTGTGTCAGGGCTCAGTGCTATGCTAACCATGTCCTGGCGACAGCTTGGAGCACCAGGAAAATAGCAAAAAGCTAGCCTAGGAAGAGCTGTGCAGCATGACAAAGAGATAAAGAGACACTGTGCTACAGCCCCTGCATCTCTACTTGTGCTCCCTGATGATCAGCAGGTGGGGGGGTTGAATATCACTGCCCTCATCTGCCTATTGGGAATGGTTCCTGCCCCATGTTATCCCTTGAAACCCCCCCCAGAAACTGAGCAGAGATGTGAGCTAAGCCATAGCCCAATCTGGTAACACAGAAACAGATAATTGAATGGTGCACCAGGCCCCAGAGAAAGTCCTTGCACTCATTAATTGATTAACATGGAAAAATGGGAGCAGATCTTTGATCAAATTGTCCTTAAGATTAAGATTTAAGTCCATTAAGATCTCTGAAGGAATGAGGACTGCAAGAATGAGAAAGGAATCTCATTAACCAATGTTGTTTATTAGTAGCATTTAAATAATCCTTCTGAAGATACATACACCCCTTAGGAACATCAAAGAACTGGGAAACTGTTGTGCATCTGTCTTCGCTCAGGGACCAGCTTGCACGTGGTGGGTGATGCAAATGGATGGAGAGACTCGATGCATACCCCAAGGGGATCTTGTTTTAGGGTGAACTACCCATTACACTGTGTCTGTATCCATATTTGCATGCATATATGTATATATCAGTACATAATTTAAAGGTTTAAATTCAATGTAATATGATGGTATGGGAAAAAATTCGGGGTGGATAATGTTGGAGGTTAGGTATTGTTTCCTTTGTGTTAGTGGAACTTTTTCCATTAAGTTGCTAGGTAACTAATTGCTGGGTACTTAACCAACAAAATAGAGTGGGCAAGCATGAATTTTGGATATGATATTTTCTGATAATAGGCCATTAACACTCACCAATGACCTGACACATTACATCATCCCATTGTGAGATGCTTTGCCCAGCTGGGAGGGACCCAAGCATCCCTACCTAGATAAAAAGGGGAGACATAAGAACAACAGGACTTCCTCTCTTTCCACTGGATTCCCAGAGGAAGACTGGACCCATCCCATCACCACTGGACTTTCTACAGGACCATCTCTACTTCACAGGACTGTGTCTGTTACTCCAGGAGGATTCATCTGGACTGCTTCTAACACCCTGACCAACAGGGTGTCAGGTCACATCCCTAACTCTGTCAGGGTTTTCTGGATTCTTTGTTTGTTTTACTTGCATGTTTATGTTATTTTCTGTACTACTACATTTGTATCTTTAATATTCCTATTAAAGGACTGTTATTCCTATTCCCAAAACTTTGCCTGAGAGCCCCTAATTGCAAAATTATAATAATTTGAGAGAGGGGGTTTACATTCTCTATTCAAAGGGAACTTCCAGCTTTTGCTGGCAGATACCTGTCCTTTCAAAACCAGGACAGCATCTTCAGGTGGCAAACATGGGCCTGGGAGGCCTCTGGGGATTTGATAGTTCCGTAGTGCATCTAAGGTTGAATCAGTGTGATTGGCATAAAACTGCTGTAAATTCACAGGTAAATAACCAGGAACACAAAACCACACACATTGCTCTGTGTGGCAGCAAGGCCAGAACTGTACACCTCTAAGAGCATCTGACAACGTGAGATCTCAGCTTGTTATTCTGTTGTCAGAATCTAATTACCTTTTTAATATAAAAAGTTATTTAAATTATTTAAAATAATTAAAATTTTAAAATTATTTAAAACAATTTTCTTGTAGTCACAATGGGAAGCCTATGTAACTCTCTCAGGATCATCCTCCACACCAGAATCCACAACTCTCTCCAATCAAAACAAAAACATGCATTCTCAAAATCCAACATTCTGATTAGCATGAGCAGTTAATCATCACTTATGTCCCTGTGGTTAATTTAACAAGTGTCTGTTGCACAGAAAATATTCCACCTGCTCTGATTCCTCTCTACTTGCAAGGTCCTGTTTTTGGAGGGGCTGGGCACGAGGGCCACGAGCTGCTACCCTGGCTCACAGGCTGCATCCTGCCAGGTGGGCACTCAGGTGATTTGTGTGGCATCCTTGGCCTGGTGATTTACAGCACAGCTTTAAGTGTGAGAAACTGCAGCTGAAGCTTGATTAAATTTGCTTGTTTCTTCTCTGTGTCCATCTCTGCACTCATCACTGAGGGAAACAGTTTGATCTACAGCATATGGGGTCATTACAGGTCTTGGAATCCAGAATCTGTGGAGAAAATGTGGGAGCTTTTCCTTTTCTTTTGAGCAGACAGAGCATTTTTGTACTGTAATCCAGGTTTCATCTGGTGAAGCAGCAACTGATCTCATCAAGGCATAGGCATCAAACTGTGGGGTCCCACCCATGTAGGATGTGAGTGGGTGATTCCTTGAGCTCATTTAAGGTGGTACACAAGATGAGACCTGTGGGAATCTCTCAGGAATTACCTGAAGACTGGAATTATGTGAATAAGACCTTGGAAAAACACAAAAAACACAAAGTGGGAAGCAATGTTCAGTTGCTCAATTCAGGCAAAGTCACTTGACTATAGCAAGAGTTTTCTGACTCCTGATAATCTATCTGAGAGTGAAATAATGAAATATTTTAGAGTCAACCAATCTGAGATGATCCTTTTGCAGCCATACAAATCCGGGGTTTTGTGAGGCAGAGAACGATGATTAGTGGGTGCTTTGATGTTCCTGAAAGGTGTTTTAAGAAGACATGAAAAACCTGTTATTGAAGAAGGTTTCCTGAGGAGCCAGCTTCCAAGAAGGCAGACTTAAAACTCATTCCTTGTTGATGGTGATAACCAAGACAGAAGACACCCAAGCTGAGTGTTTGAGATGAAAACAAGTAAACAATAATCAAAGGCAGAAATTGTGAGGGAGGCAGAGGGTTGTTTTGTCTCTTTCAGGCTGATGACTAGGAGTTGGTCTCAGGCAGGAGATTCAGGGTTGTTACATTTTTAGTGTAAAGACTGACTCTGTTCAGTACCACCTTTTCTAGTAGCACCACTCAATTTCTGTTTGTCTCCCTGAATCTGAGGAATCTGGTTGTTTTTCCTTGGGCTACTTGTGTTTTTGGGTGGG
>WEIU01018716.1:460839-547125 GCA_013389925.1 Aegithalos caudatus | reverse complement strand
TGTGAGGGGTTACATGTAATGGCAAGGAAGAATAAAAATAGGGAGAGCTTGGTGGCTGCACTTACAGTGAGAAGTCTCTGATCAGCTCTCTGTCTGATGGCCTCTTCAGATGGATATGCCCTTTTGGAAAAAGCTACTTTTTCTCTTAACTCCAAGGAATCAATCAGAACAGAAACTCCACTTTAAATCAAGTTCTTTCTAACTTCTTTTCTCTAGAGAGAAGGAAACCAAATTCTGTGTGTAGGGAGTGATTTATATACACAGAGACATCCAAAGCAGTGAACAATCACCCAAGCATCTCTAGTTTTCAGGCTCCACCTATAACAGTCATGTGTTCACAGGTATCCATAAAAAAGAACAATTTTCCATCTTAGAAAGGAGCTCTCTTTCTGACCTGTTGGGAATCATGTGATGCTGGCAGGCCAGCAGGGCCCTTTCATCTCAAACATCTACGTTTCCATTGCTTTGCACATGTAATTTTGCACCTCATTGCTCCTAATTGAGTGGTTTTGAAAACCCACCCCGTAGAGCTATAATTCTCTGCCATGGCCACAGAGTCAGAGAAAATAAGCTCTCAGACACTTCTGTCTATAAATAATTCTGCTGCCATGAGGTTATCCACAGGGAGTGTTGACAACTATCTCATTACTAGTGTATTTCTCCTTTTTCAATCAAATTGCTTGTTTCTTCCCTCAGCCTCTTCCCAGAAGCAAAGGTGCAGGATTGCAGGGCTTCCTAAACACCATTTTCAGCATCTTCCTCCCACGATGGACACCACAGCTGTCACGGGAGCTGTCATCTCCAGGATGGGACTCAGGAATGAGACTCACGTTAAACTGAAATCTTTCACAGGAATTTTCTGGAGTGAAAGGATGTCAGGTCTAGGTCCAGTCACAAAGCCAAACTCCAGCTTGGGTAATTATATCCTGCTAACCCAAAGTCCCTTCTGCAGTTTCAGTAGGACACAAGTCTTCTTGCTAATACTCTGTTGCGATTTATCTCAGAGACAGATGCATTTTCATGGGGAAGGTAATTTCTGTAGATTTTGCCATCAAAACCAATTGTAAGCATGTCTGCTTTTCTCAGGTGAGCATCAACAGACTGGTTTCCACCAAGGAAGAGTTGTTACTGAAATGGGAGCTTGGAGCAACAAATAATTTAGGCATTCACAGTAACTACTGAAGAGGAAGCTGAAAGTGGGTAGATTTGGATTGGTTATTAGCAAGAAATTCTTTACTGTGAGGGTGGTGAGGCACTGGCACAGGTTTCCCCGAGAAGTTTTTGGATGCTCCATCCCTGGGAGTGTTCAAGGTCAGGTTGGATGGGACACTGAGGTCTAGTTGGCAGGATGGTGTCCCTACTGAAGGCAGGGGGGTTGAAACTAGAAGATATTTAAGGTCCCTTCCACACCAAACCACTCTATGATAATCTATGACTCTAAGCTTCAAGGTCACAATATTTACTGTCTGACCCAAGCAACCGTGCCCCAAGCACTGCAGGGAAACCTTCACCTCTTGCTGACACTTCTCAACAAACCATCACCATGAAGCAAATAGTGCAGCACAGATGTAAAGCTGCTACACTGCTTTTGTGCCAAGTCATCAAGTACTTGCATGCTCTGGTTTCTACCACCTTTATATATAGTCCATAATTAGACAAGCAAGGGACATAAATAGCTGACAGCTTAAAAGCACCATCTTACACTCTTTCCCTTGCTTTGTAAACACAGACCTTACTTCTCACATAAACTAGAGGGCACAGCTATAACTCACTCTCCCTAGCACTACTGTTTTTTGCCTGAATCCAGGGTATATTGTAATCAGCTGAAATGCTTTTTTTTTTTTTTTTGCCTTGAAATTTGTCTTTTTAAGTCAAAGAAAGTGGCTTTGCCCATCCTTAGGATTGCTGGGTACATGTCTGAGCTGGAAGAGAATCTTATCAAAGCACTGTGCTCATGTCAATGCAGTATGTGGAATATGGAATAAAAACCATGTGAGCCACAGTTTTTTTATGAGTAAGTTAAAGGAAAGGACTAGCTGACCCTCTCCAGAACAGATCAGCTCTGCTGAAAGAAGTTAGTATGCTTGTCTTAGCCTGGACATCCACCCTGCCAAGGAAAAATTCCGCTGATACAAAAGGCCCTGGAGGATGGAGGGATGGATGGAGCTGAAAGATGCCAAAGTGCACATCTAACTTGGAAACTTTGTCTAGAGCATTTGGCCCTACAGAAGAGTCAAGGTGCAGTGCCTAGAGTGGAAAAGCCCTGACTAACCAGGTACTTGTGCCAAGGTGCCCCTGCCCTGGGATATAGGGCAGAAAAGCTAAATTTGGGGTCTTTGAGCACCATCTGCTGGCACATTCTCCAAGAAGGAGCTGGGGCGGGACTGGAGGTTTCACCATGGCCAGGTCTAGGAGTAGAAAAAGGCTCCTGAAGGAATCCCAAGGTCCCCTTTGAGCCTCTATGGGGGAATTGAACAAGGGATTCCAGGATTTAGATATCTAAATTAGGTGCCTGCATGTGCTGTGTTGGCCTTTAGGTGCTTCATAGCAGCTCATTCTCCATAAGGCACTCTCAGTCATTACCTCAACCATCTTTCCACTCCTTTATTGCCTTTCCATGCATCTTTCACCTGCACCCTATCTTTAAAATCACAACCCCACAGGCCATAGTGGCCTTAAACAGTAGCTTGGCCCTTAAGTCCTGAAATAATCTCATTTGGGGCAGATAGGAGAGATCTGTATAGGGGATTCTTGGCTACTTGATCCCATCTTGTGCCCAGTTGTGGATCTCACCTGTTACACCACACCTCCAGGACAGAGGTCCTGCAACCCTTACAGCTCAGCTGTACAGTCAGAATGTTCTCTGTAAAGGTTCTCTGTAAAGTCATAGAGTCATGGAATCATGGAATATCCCAAGCTGAAAGGAAACCACAAGGATCACCAAGTCCAACTCTTGTCCCTATACATGACAACCTCAAGATCACAGCATGTGCCTGAGAGCATTAACCAAGTGCTTTTTGAATTCTGCCAGGCTTGGTGCTGTGACTACTTCCATGGGGGAGCCTGTTCCAGTGCCCAACCACCCTCTGGGTGAAGAACCTTTTCCTAATATCCAGCCTAAACTTCCCCTGACACAGCTTGATGCCATTCCCTCTGGTCACATCATTGGTCACCAGAAAGAAGAGGTCTGTGGGACTACGAAGTTTTCTTCCTTCTTTCTCCTGAATTACTGTCCATGGGGACAGTACTGTATTTTCTTTCATAATTCCTTTCCTTTATATTTAGATGGGGACATAATGCTGGAGCACTTCTCATATTCATGCAGAAAATAGTGTTTTGCTGGAAGGAGGTAAACTATCTGCATATAATAGCAAAGCAGAAGTGACTGCAATGACAGTCAGAGATATGTAAGTGGCACATTGATTTTTATGTGCTGCAAAGAGCAAAATGCAGTTGTCTCTTGATATGCTTGGATTAACAAAGAGCAGCATTTGGCACTGGAAGTGCTGCTGCCACAAAGCAGAAGATGGGACCACAGTCTCTTGGACTTAGGCACAAAGCAGGCTGAAGGAGTTAAATTCCTGCAGTCCCATGGAAAACTGGCTGTGAGGCATTCATCAAATATGAGTCACCAAATCATCCTCTATTGAGCTCTTCACTGTTTTCAGTTATCTCTGTGCAACCATGAATCTAACACTGGGAAGGTGAGGAAACAATACAGGAATTGGGGTGAGTCCCAGCTCTTGGGATTAATCAATATGGGGAATTCTTAGTCTGAAGTTTCAACCACATTTCTAACTGTCTTAGCTTGGAAAAAAGGAATAAATTCAAGAACCTGATATATCTCTTTCAGGGAAAAGAAAAAGGAAAAAAAGTCCCAAATAGTTTATTGGCCCTAAACCAGAAAGGGATAATGAACAGCAGGAGGAATGCAGGCTGGAAACCGTAGCCTCATCAGAGAATCACAAAATCACAAAAAATGGCTGGAGTTGGAAGGGATGTTTGTCCAACCTTGCTGCTGAAGCACCCAGGAAAAGAAAGCTCTAAAGATGAAGAAGGCATCTCAGGATGTGAAAGATTCTCTGAGATGCAGAAGATGCCAGGATTCAAAACCTGATGTCTGAGATGAGCCAGCCCTACTCTAACCTATGCATGCTGCAGGATCCTCCACAACATGGATAAGACACTTGGAGTTCCGGCACTGGAACAAAAGCCCCATGCAATAGGAAGCTATTTTACTAGGTACCAAGCAATAAGACATGAGGAAATGGAGGGATGGATGGAGCTGCCATCCATCAAATTGTGCCAGGAGAAGTTTAGATTTGATATCAGGAACAATTTCTTCAGTGAAAGGATTGTCAAGCATTCGAACAGGCTGCCCTGGGATGTGGTGGAGTTGACATCCCTGGAGGGATTTAAAACATATGTGGATATGGCACTTGGACACATTGTTTAATGCTGGGTTAACAGTTGGACTCAATGATATTAAAGGTATTTTCCAACTTTAATGATTCTCTGGAAATTAAGATCCGCTGTGGCAGCTCTTTGTTAGCAACAGAACATGAAGCAAAAGGAGGAAAGTGCAGGGCATTGTTCTTAATTTTAGACACCCATGAGACACAGAACAGAAGATTGTCCTAACTACATTTTCAAGAACTTCACGTGGGAACTAGTGCCCCTACAAAGAAGCAGAAAGTCACGGGTGAGCAGGTGGAATTGGCAGTACTGGATTAACAGTTGGAATTGGTGACCTCAAAGGTCTTTCACAACCTAAATGTTTTTATGATGCTATGATTTGAGTTCTCTTTTCAGACAGCAAGCACAGCTTAGAAACTGATTCAGCCTTGCAGCCAAACCTGTTGAGCACCACTCAGCACCACTAAAATGAATGCAATCATAAGACAGGTATAAAACAGAGGGGGGTCAGGTTGGGGTGTGATGCACAGTGGTACCTCTTGTTTGTGCAGAACTGTCCCACCTTTGAAAAAGAAGTAGGTCTGATCATTTGGGGCTATGAGCAACCTGGTCCAATGGAAGGTGTTCCAGTCCATGGCTGTGGAGTTGGAATAAGATGATCTTTAAGGTCAATTCCAAGTCAAACCACTCTGCCATTCTATGATTTAGAAGCACATTATCTTTTTGAAGGGGCCATTGCAAACTGCAAGATAACCTATTTCCTTATCTTCCCAGGACCCTTAGAGAATAAATCTTGCATCCCAGACTGCTGAAACAGGAGGTTTCCTACCTGCTGGCAGCAATCTCCTTCCTCCCTCCCTCCCTCTCTCTCACTGCCAGTCTCTCTGGCATAATATATCAGTCCCACTAAGAAAATCCCCAGACTCTGCTTCCTTGAGTCCTGCTTGGTCATGTAGATGAGCCCTAAGTCCCAACCCCCTCCTGCTCAGTTGAGAGCAAACCGTACTGTTCCTGAGCTGAGGCAAAAATTAAAACCAGATTTTATACCACGGTTTCACCTTTCCCCTGCCTCCCTGTACCCAAGGTTCCTCTCTGCACTTTCAAATTAGGAGGTACGTCAGGCTTGTGGAACCAAGCCCAAACTTTCCTGAGAAAACACACCAGAGTCAAAGGCATGTTTTGAAAATAAATATCAAAGCTGGCAAGCAAGGGTGATGGAAGACGGAACTGGCATTTTTAGAAGCTGGTAGGAATAAACTAAGAGGGTCTCTGCATGGCAGTTTCACACAGGACTCAGCCTCCTGTTAACAATATCTGGGGAATATTGCTCAATGATCAAAAGAATGAGCATTGAGTCTTGGGAGGTGAAGAAATTAGAAGTGTCTGTCCTGGCCACTCCAATAACACGAGGAATAATAATAGAGTGGGGAAAATAAGTGTGGAGTGAGGGTTAAAAAATACAAGGAGAAACTGGACAACAGAAAAGCACATCAGAGTTATAAAAAGAGACAGAGAAGGGAATTTTATTCATGAGCTTTCCAAACACATTTGCCATTATCGCAGGCATGAGAATATTATTCTGCTGCTGTCAGGGGGCATGTGATGGGGCTCCAGCCGTCAGAAAATCACTGCCAGCTGTCAGAGGGCCAAGCCATTAAGGGCCATGGGCCAATACCAATCACACTGTCAAGAAATACACTTGCTTGTCAAGGGATTAGCAGTCTGGCCTCCAAAGGCTTCAGAGAGCATTGGCTTCAAAACTGGAGACAGTCATGTGAATAGCACAGTCCCTGACAATGGAAGCAGTAGGTAGAAATGCTCCTTTTAAGTACAGGAGTAAGGAGTACAAGGAGGAAGATGTTCAGCTGTTTCTGGTTGGCTCTGGTACATAAGGGGTTCTAGGCAGTAGAGAGCATCTTTAATTTGACAGCATTAAAAAAAAAAAAAAATAGATTCATCCAGAAGCACTGCTTAGCCTTTGATCAAATGGGCTGATGCATGACAGTGACCTCTGAATGCACAGCAGCTTTTTTTGGGAAGACTGGTGTGACAGACCAACAAATCTATGATCGAGTCTCACTGAATTTTATTCCTCTTTCATTTAAGCATCAGCACTATCTAACCTATGATAGTTGCACCTCTTCATGAACAGGGAACCTGGTTTGGGTAGCAAACTGATGCAGACAATTCAGTCCCCATCCTTGTTCAGCAATGGTCCCAGTGAAAAGCCAGTCCTAGAACCAGCAGGGCTTATTCTGTGGGTGCTTTTCTTATTTTACAGGTGATGAGACTAGACTTGGCTTTTGAAATCTAGCCTGCAAAAGGAGTCACTGCATCCATTTCCCTCAGACAGTCACACTCAAAGTTCTACCAGAAAGCTACAAAGCTACATTAATATAGATGACAGAAATCACAGTGTTCATGGAGAGTGTTCTACAGTTTGTGTTAAGCATATTGGGTCAAATTTAAACCACACATAAGCATTGCCTGACTTTTAGGTCACACCTGCTGTGCCATTTGAATTTAACCGCTGAGTGATTCGGACTGTCCACAGCTGCCATGTTCAGCAGTCAGTGCATGGAGAAGTTGTCTGAGAAGGAATTCAGTACTATATCACACTGACTTACCATTGTGGTCATAATGCTTTAACACAGGCAGGATTCAGTATATGATTCATGCCCATTACATAACTTCATATGTTATAATCAGGTAATTCACATTGCAATTAAATAATTATGTCACACTTCTGCAAGAAACTTTCCAGAAAAGTGTGTTGTTATGGACCCACTCTCACATGAAGTTTTGATGTGACACACCTATGAATTTGGTGTGGAATCAAAAAATCATTTAGGTTGGAAAAGACCTGCAAGATCATCGAGTCCAACCTTTGACCAAACATCATCATAGCCACTAAACCATAGCACTGCATGCTACATCCTGTGGTTTCTTGAACACTCCCAGGGATGGTGACCCAACCCCATTCCCTGGGCAGCTCATTCCAATGCCTGACAACTGCTTCACAACAGTGAAGAAATTATTCCTGATGTCCAAAATGAACCTATTCTGGCACAGCTTAAGGCTATATCTCTTGTCCTGTTACTAGTTGCCTGGGAGAAGGGGCTGACCCCCACCTGGCTACAACCTCTCTCAGGTAGTTGTAGAGAGCATAAGGTCTTCCCTGAACCTCCTTATCTCCAGACTAGACACTCCCAGCTCCCTCAGCCACTCCACACATGACTCACTCTCTTGACCAAAGGTTCATTGCCCTTTTCTGGACATATTCCAGGATCTCAATGTTTTGTCCTGAGGTGTTCAGGACTGAACACAGGATCTGAGGTTGCACAAGTTCACGGGGACAATCACTGCCCTGGTCCTGCTGGCCACTCTCTTTCTGATACAGTCCAAGATGCCACTGGTCTTCTTGGCCACCCAGGACCACACTGGCTCATATTCAGCCAGCTGGTTGTCAAACAGCACCTGCAAGTCCTTTTTCACCGGGCAGCTTTTCAGCCACTCTACCCCCAGCCTGTAGCACTGCTGGGGGTTGCGGTGATCCAAGGCTTGGGCTGCACCCATGGATCCAGCCTGTCCAGATCCCTCTGCAGAGCCCTCCTGCCTTCCAGCAAATCAACACTCCTACCCAACTTGGTGTCATCTGTGAACTTACTGAGGGTGCCTGTGATCCCCTCATCCAGAACATCAATAAACCCTTTCTCCTGGGTTGCTGGGGGTTTGTTCTGCTCCCTGCCCCTATCTACCAGGTCAGGGGGCCAGGTGTCCTAAATATAATTTGCCTTACTGTTAAAGACTGTGAAGAAGGTATTAGGTACCTCAGCCTTATTCTCATTCTTGGTGACAATGTCCCTCTCTGCATCCAATAAAGAATGGACATTTTCCTTGGCCCTCCTTTTGTTGTCACAGTGTTTATAAAAACACTTCTTATTATCTTTCACAGCAGTGGCCAGATTGAATTCTAGCTGAGCTTTTGCTTTTCTAATTTTCTTTCTACATGACCTAATGGCACTCTTGTACTCTTCCTGAGTAGCCTGCCCCTTCTTCCAAAGGTCATAAACTTCTCTTTTTTCCTGGAGTTCCAGTGAAAGCTTCCTGTTCAGTTAGCCTGATCTTCTTCTCCAGTTTAGATTGGATATCAGGAAAAATTACTTCACCGAAATGATTGTCAATCTTTGGAACAGGCTACCCTGTTCCATCATAGGGAAGTGATGGAGTCACCATCCCTGGAAGGATTTAAAATACATATAGGTGTGGCACTTAGGGACACAGTTTATTGGTGGGCTTGGCAGTACTGGGTTAGTGGCTGGGCTTGGTGATCTTAACAGGACTTTTTCTTCCTAAATCATTCTGTGACTCTATGACTCACTTCTGTGACATCAGCTCCACTTCTTGATAGATGATGCCAGAATAAAGTAGGGTCCTTGGTAGTAAAGCTCCATAAAATGTCCTTCTTTCCCTGTCTAGCAATGAGCTGTCCTACTGAGGCAGCTCATCAACAATTTACTGTGGAAATAGAGGGACACAAGTCACCTCAGAAAAAAGTGGGAAGTGGAAATGTATTATTGTATTTCTTTGTGTTTCCTTTTATCCCCCTTTAGTTCATAGATCTGAAATATCCAAGCTATGCTAAAAAGGTAAATTTGAATTGTCTGAGCAGCCTCTTTTATTAATGACTTGTTAAAGGAAAGAGTTTGGGTGAGGTATAAGTTGATTAGCCCACTGGTAATTAACTGGTACCCAGAAAAGTAACAAAGGATTTTGTCAAGTAAATAATGACTTGCTCTTTCCTTTCCTCCTCCTTCCTGCAGTAAACGAAAGAAATATCACATTACATGAGCAGAATCCGCTTCATTTCCAGGCTAAATAAAAAAATTTGCATATGCTTGGGGTAAATATGCCATTTTCCTAGAGATCAAGGAAAATAATAGCAGTTGCCTTCCCCACTGTTGGTGCAGTACAACTGAAGATAATTCAAATTTTATTTTTTTTAACATTTGACATTTTAATATATGTGCATCTGCTTACCACTGAGATTTTGCTTGTTCCTAAGTGGCTTTTTCCTTTTGTTCCAGAGATTTTTTTTCCAGAGTAGCAGTATAAGGAATTGCTTTTGCTGTCCATGAGACCAAGTCTCAAGCAGTGCACAATTGGATGGACAGGGTTTACAGAATATAATAAATCACCTCCCATGTTCAGACACTAACTGATTAATTACACAAAACACAGGTGATGAATGGTTTATGGGTGTTTTCTTCCTTCAACCGAAAGTTATAAGAAAATGGGAAACACTGGAAACAGCTAATTATTCCAAGTCCATTCCTACTGCTGTTTTAGGATAAAAAAGTTTCAGCCCTTCTCCCTCACAGGGCAGATAAGCCTGCCTTCCAGCCAGTTTCTTGCTTCTTGACAATATTTTTCCTTCAAAATTTGCCTTAAGTAACCCTTATATCATTGGGATTCCCATTCCTGCAGTAGGTGGTCACTGACCTGTCCTTGACCAGTCTCCAGTTGATAACAAGAGAGCTGGGCAGGGATTTTTTACAAGGCACGCAGTGATAGGAGAAGGGGAGATGATTCTAAACTGGAAGAGGATAGGCTTAAATGGATAGTAAGAAGAAATTCCTTAATGCAAGGGTGGTGAAGCACTGGAACAGGTTTCACTGGAACAGAAAACCTGTAGATGTCTCATCCCTGGAAGTGTTCAAGGCCAGTATGGAGCGAGCTTTGAGACACCTGCTCTAGTGGAAGGTGACCCTGTCTCCCACGGCAGGGGGGTTGGAATGAGATGATCTTTAAGGTCCTTCCAACCATAACCATTCTATGGTTCTATGATTCTGTGATCATACACTCAAATTGGTATGACTGGGAGGGACAGGTACACACCAGGAGCTCACACTTGAAATCAATGGTACCAGAAACTTCAGCAGTACGAACGCAGATGGGAGAAGGCCTCAGCTTGAAGAGCCTTGGCAGGACAAGTTAGCAAACTGATGTTGACACCCCAAAGCTTGCTACTGATGGCCACCTGCCTGCACCAGGAAATTCCTGCCTAATCCACCCAATGGCTTTGAACACTGTCAAGTCACATAAGTCACGAACATTCACTTCCCACAGGGTTGAAAATGTGTTTGCTGGAAAACAACTCTCTTACCTCTGTGTCCCAGCAATATCATGATACTATTCTTACTTTAACTGCAAACTGCTAGTGCCCTCCCTTCTCTTCCCCATAAGAAGCTGACTGAAGAGAGGACTAGTGATGTGTTCCTCTCCACACTCCTTGTCTCCATTCACGGGAAGGGAGTTAGGATAGGAACAAAAAGAGAGGAGCGTTGCTCCTGTTCTCACCATGCAAAAACTGCTACCGTCATTTTGCATCCCAAATGCCTGCTCAAGCACTGTAGAAAGCCCATGTTCCATGGCTCTCATCCTCCAGGATATCTTTCCTCCTGGATTTCAAATAGGGAATTTATAATTTGTCCTAAGGACAGGTGACTCCAACAAATGGTATAATATACAGAAGCAACAGGCTGCCCAGGGTGGAATCACCATCTCAGGAAGTGTTCAAAAAACCTGTGGATGTGGCACTGGGGGCATGGTTTAGTGGTGAGCATGGTGGTGGTAGATTAACAGTTGGACTCAGCATCTTGGAGGTTTTTTCCAACCTTAACGATTCCATGACTCCATGATTCTAAGTGAGATCGCTTTCCTTAAATGCCTCATTTCCAGCTATCTGAGGTCAAAGCAAGTCCAAGACCCAATTAGGTATGCACCTTCCATGGATGCTGTGAGTACAGAAAACCTAACAGGAGCTTCACTGACCTCAAACCAAAGCAGAGTTCTTTTTCAGAAGAGAGTAAGGACCTGGGATTCATGATCTTAGCTAACCTCATCCAACCAAAAAAGCCAGACATCTAAGCTTAATTCAGTTCATAAAATCATAGACATTTAGTTCCCTTGGAGACAAAGCCTGAGCACCATATGGGATATGACAATGGATGTAGACAAGTTCCAGTGATCCCAGGGCATCCTGGCTGGCCTTCAGCTGTTGCTCTGAAAGAATTTCCAATGACACAAGATGTCAGCATTTAAGAAAGTGAACTGAACCTGTAAAGCAGGATTCAAACTGAAGTTAGCACACTTCAATATTGTTACAGACTTTGTGCAAATCTTCATTTTGAGATGTGTGAATGTAAATTAGCAGGCAGGAAAAGACAGCTTGCTATGTTTTTTCCTAAAGAGAAATTTTTTTACAAGTGTAAACAATGAACTGTTATGGCATTTGCTTTTGCTGTTTTAAAGCACTAGAAGAATTCCAAAGCATGAAGCCAAACCAATTTCCAGACTCCTTTGAGAGTCAATGAGAATGAGGCACATGTCATTTGTGCTTTTGAAAAGTCTCCTTCCCTTGATAGATTTTCATTTGATGTTTCAGCTTAAACCAGTGTACATTTACCATAGACATTTTGCAGCTGGTAAGGGCTCTGATTCACATATAAAGGTGAATTAAGCTCTGATGAGAACAGCCCTTCTTCCACAATTTTCCCTGTGTCAAGTGCTTCTCCCTTGGGAATAGATGAACAGCAGGTTTATCTCCTCCCTTACCAATTTCAACCCTGAAAATTAGTGCAAAGTGACATGAATTTTAGTTCCTAGTGGTACAATGGGTTGAGAGCTGCGGGTGCTTGGAGACACCTACGCAGGCTGTGTGCTTGCAGAGCAGTAACCACCAGGTGCACAAAAGGTTCAGCTTAATCCACTGCTGCAAGGAAGCAAGCATCCTCATTTTGGTAAAATAGGGCCTGATGTGGATGATATCACCTGCCTCAGCTTTTGATTTTAAAGGGTTTGGGATACATCTTGATCGACCTGAGCAGACAGGCTTTTGCTGAAAAAGGGTAGAGAGGAGAAAATACCTCCCTAAAATCTGCTTTGAGAATCAATTGTAGGACTGAACAATCCTCTGAGTAAGGTAATGTTCTGTCCCTAGCAAGTCACACCTCCCTCCCTAAATATCTGCACTCAGGAGCCCCTGTTTCCATCAATCCTTTATAACACTTTACAGGTGGTTGTATTCATATCTGAGCCCATCAGTGCTGGGTGCTAACAGCATCCACAGAGCTGCGTTCACCATTGCAATCAGCTGCCAAAATGCAACAATAGCCTTGAAAATATGACTAAGAACAGCCATATTACACTGGGGAAAATATGAATATTTATGGCTCTAGGACATGAGTCCCCTTGATGATAATTTACAAATGCCAGATTCCATTTAACTCCAGCACATGCATTTTTGCTTCACCTAGCAATGAGCAGGCTATCAGATCTGATAAAGTCTATTAAAGTTTCTTGGATCAGATCCTTCTTCACATCAGGAAACAACTTCTCTTTTTCACTCATTCAGGTGCCAATAACTTCCTATGATATTATTCCAGGTGCAATTATCATCATCTTAGCATCAGTGCTCATAAAGGGCCCTCAAACTTCAGGAAACATTAGAGAGTCTGATTCAACCTCTTATAATCCTACTTTTAGCATCTTACTCATGATATTTGCATATAAATCAATGGGGTAAATTACATGTTACACAGGATTGGGCTTGCAGAATCTAGAGGTGTTGGGGCCATTTTCCTGTAACCAGTATAGACTAGACAATTCAGAAAGCTGCCAATAATGACATTTGGAGCTGCAGTATTTAGAAATCAACGTTATTATGGAAAGTAAGGCTTTAGAGCCAAGAGTCACGACTCAGGATTCCACAAATGTTAAGACCCAATTAAAAAAAGGCCTTATAAGAGGGACAAGTTCATAAGATGCTTAGAGGACTGGAACAACTCTTCTGGGGACACAGGCTGAGAGAGCTGGGATTGTTCAGGCTGGAGAAGGCTCCAAGGAGACTTTAATGGTCCTTTCAGTACTTAAAGGGGCTCCAAAAGAGCTGGAGATGGACTTTTGACAAGGGCATGGAGTCTTAGGAAAAGGTGAAACTGTTTTGAACTGGCAGAAGGCAGACTCAGATTAGATACTAGGAAGAAAATCTTTTATGCGAGGGTGGTGAGGCACTGGAACAGGTTGTCCAGTTAAAATGTGGATGTCCATCCCTGGAACTGTCTGAGACTTTGAGCAACCTGGTCTTTTAGAAGGTGTCCCTGCCTACAGTCAGGGTGAGGGGTTGGAAATAGAGGAACCTTAAGATCCCTTCCAACCCAAACCATTCTGGGATAGTTACCTGTAAAATTTGAACAGGCAATATGTAGGACAAAATTCAGTTTTATTTTTGTGACTGATGTCTTTATTTTAACATTATGAGAACCAAGCAGTGAAAATGTCTTCAAGATTTTATATGTTTTATCTTCCCCTTTCCACGCATACAGGGAAGACAGGGAATAAGTACAATCTTCCCCAACATATGTCTCCATAACGAGTTCTAAACAATCTGCTTATTGGGTCTCATTTTATGCACAAATAAAACAACCAGCAGCATAAGCCACAATAAAGTGTTTGCACAGAGCAGGGAGAGATAGAATTGTTCCTCAGGTGTCATTCCCTGAATTTACCTGATTACAAGGAGCTGAATACGTACCATTCTTGAACAGCAGTTCTTTCCCATTCCCAAGAAAAATACTACTGGATCCACACACTAAAGTGACAGGACATATCCCTCTAGTGGTGTAAACTGACATGATTCAATTACCCACTGATCAGTTAAGCCATAAGGTTTCAGGGCAACATTAAACTGTATGGAAAGAGGATCCTTTGCCACAGGCAACCTGAGGCCACAGGAAACCACTCCATTGGCATGACAAGCACATTCTTAGTAATACTGAAAATGAGCATTTCCGCAGCTCTGCTTGGTTTTTGCTATTTCAGAAACGAGACATTCCCTACATAGGTTGTACAGATCAGACACAGAAAACCCAATGCCTGGACAGAGGCAGACTTGATCCTTTAATCAGACAGACCACATTTAGATGCAAAGAACTTCAGGCTGTCACATTATATCCAGTGCAGGAATGGACTGAACAAGGCATAGCTCAAGGTCACAGAGGAGAAGTGCTCATTTTAATATGCATTTGTGTAACAGCTGAAACAGTCAAAGTTGGTTTTGTGGAAGTCAAGTTTAGCTTTACAAAACATTTTCAGGAAAAAAAAAAGCATTTATTACAATAGTTTGGGGCTGCCTCTTCAATACTAACCTTCTGAGTGCAGTGACTGAAACTTTTGTCAGAGTTCAAAAGCAGAGAACCGAGCCACAGAACAAGTCAGAAGTAAATGCATATTGTGATGGAGAATACTCCAGAAACATGCCAAATAAATAAAAATTCCCTAGTGATTGAAATTAAGGCCTACCTATGAATTTTTCTTGTATTTCTGCAGAAATCAAAATGGATGACAACCTACATTTTTGGTATCTACCACATAAAACCCTTCATTAATTTATCTTCCCCTGTTTTAAAGCCAGTTTCATGTCTGGCTTCTTTTTCTAGGGTGGTGGCAAACCTTGTCATGGCCAGCATGCACATGAAGAGAAAAGAAACAAGAACCAATATTTTTAGTTATTTATTTAAAGCCAACCATAATTCACTATCATAAAACTTGCCTACATTTTTCCACATTTTTTCCATTTTTGCTCATGGCGAGTAAATATTTATTATTTAATATTAACTGTTAGTTAATATTTAAAATAATTGATAGATCTCTCCTTAGTTTCTGGACAACTGCAATTTCAAATTTTTTATTATTTTTCTGTCAAGAACTTCTAATATTAAAATGGTTTATCATGAGAACAAAAAATCAGAGCCCTACAAACTTTACTATATAAACTGAACTTTTTGAAGTCTGAAAAGCTAAAATGCATCAAGCAGGCCAGAATCCTTCTCATTGTTTACAGCCAGTTTTACGCATCTTGTTCAGTCTGGTACCCTTCCAGACCCCAGTCTTAAAAGTCTAAATCTGTGGAAGCAATCTAGGTCAGAAAAATATAGGAAGACAGGTCTGCATATAAAAATCCAGAAGGATTTTGATGATGTTTTGACAATTTAGGTGTATTGTCACTGCCATAACTAAAATAAATCTTATTTTAGTGCTTTATAGCATGATGAAAAGTAGTGATGTATGTTAACTACATCTCTACATGATGCTGGAAGCAATTATATACAAACTGAACTTCAGAAGGCAAGATAGTCTTCAAGATAGATGTATACATTCTGAAACAGCAGTATTTACAGTAGGAAAGGTCTGTGTTTAGACTGGCATTTCTCAGCTTACAGAAGGGAAGGTGAGAAGAAATGAGATGTGGAAAAAGAAGTCTGTGTGTTTATACGCAGGTACAATAAATTCTGCTGGCCAGCAGGGCGTAAGCATTGTGTACAGGCCCCAAGGTCTGCCCAAAGCTTCTCTTCAAGTCTTTGGATCGCCTTCTGAAACACAAAACACACAGCTTTATCAGGCCTTTACTGGTACACTTTATTCTTTTCCCTTGTGTCTCAAGTCTTTCCATTTTTAGATTGTACTTGCCTCTGGATACCAGAGAAGCCCTTTGCATATTATGGGTGTAAGTATAGTACGCGTAGTAAGCACTGAGGAAACTAAATAAGGCATCAGAGGAGAGGAAAACCCCCATTTAGTAGGCAGTGCTATAAAAAAACTCCTTCCTTCTCCCAGCCCACGAGTACGAGGAACACTTGCCTCTTCATTGCCTCCAGGAAGAAATTCTTCAATGCGAAGGTGGTGAGGCACTAGCACAGGCTGTCCAGAGAAGCTGTGGATGCCCCATCCCTGGCAGTGTTCAAGCCAGGCTGGATGGGGCTTTCACCAATCTGGTCTAGTGGGAGATGTCCCTGCCCATGGCAGGAGGTTGGAACTGGATGGTCCTTAAGGTCCCTTCCAACCCAGATCATTCTACGATGCACTGAAGCTGTGTTTCAACAACATGAAGGCAGCAGGCCTTACAAACACTCCATGAAATCTCTAAGGAAAACCAGAGTGGAAAGCTGAGGGAGGAAACCTCCTCACTGCCCCTAGACCGGCCTGAAAAGCCGGTGAGGAGAGCGCCGTGATGTTGCACGTCCCGCCTCATCCTCACAGCAGCATCGCGCGGGTTCCCTCACAGCCAAGCATGCCCGGCACCGGTGTTTCCCCACAGATTTTCCCCATATCCACGTTTTTCACCACAACGTGCGTTTCCATCCCCCTTTGCTCCTTCCGACAGGCCGCAGCCCGTCCCCATGGCGACAGCGGCTCCGCCCCGCCGGGCGGGCCCAGCGCCGGCCCCTCCCGCCCTCCCGCCGCCGCTGCGCTCCGGGCCCGGAGCCCTTCTCCCTCCGCTTCCCAGTGCCCTGGCTCCGCTCTAGCCTGGAGCGGGCGCCGCAATGGCTCCGGCTGCCGACCGGGAGGGTTACTGGGGTCCGCCGACCTCCACCCTGGAGTGGTGCGAGGAGAACTACGCCGTTTCCTACTACATCGCCGAGTTCTGTGAGTGGCCGCTCCGGCCCCCGTTCCTGCCCCGACCCCGGGGGCCGCGTCCCGCCTCCGCCTCCTTCTCCCTCTCCGCAGTCCTTCGTGCTCTCTCCCTGGGGCGGGCGAATCCCTCCTCCTCCTTGTCCCCTCTTTCCTGCGGGGCGACGGTGCCGCTGCCCCTCAGCCAGCCCTGGTTGGTGGGAAATGGGTGTTTTGTGCCGTCTTCACCCACAGATCCGTGTCGGAAGCACGGGGTGGTGCAGCCCCTCACTCCCCAGCGCGTTGTTCGGGCCCCCATCCCAAGCGTGTCCCTTCGGCCTGTGTCCATAGGGATGGCAGGGCTGGAGCGGGGGTGCCGCGGGCCTGCGGGGGTGGCAGGGATGGGGTGGCCCGGGAGGTGGGTCCTGGGGGGTGTCACGGGAGCCGGGGTGGTTGTGCGGCACCGCGGGCATGGGTGAAGAGAGGGGCTTTGGCCGGAGTCGTGCCCGGGGTGCCGCGCCGTGAAGCCGCACGGGTCCGCAGCTCTGCTCCCCGTGAGGTGGAACCGTCTGCCCAGGCTGGACGGTCAAACCAAGTGAAACTGCTCAGGGAGAGGAAAGGTGTCTTCCTATGAAAGATGCATCTTCATCCAGGGAAGACACCTTCCCCCAGCTGGGATGCCTCGTGATGGCCATCATCAGTCAGGTGGCTCTGCTGCAGGTGGTGGGAGTTAAGCGAGGCTTGAAGGGTCGCTCTGTTTTCCGTGGTTGTCTTTTAGGATAGCTCAGAGCACTGGCAAGAGACACTTTGGTTTGACCTCGGAACTCTATTATTCGGAAAGTTAGGATTTAGCTTGTTTTAGGGGGAAAAATAAGGGGCTTCAACTGCAGGGTCATCCATCAGGTGCTTGAGAAAGGAGTGTCTTGCAGGTGATGAAAGATCAAGCCCTATGTCACAGAGGTTTTATTGAAAAATGAAATATTCTTGTATCCTGGGCAGTGACTTGAAAGGGTGTAGTAGTAATAATTATGTGCTGTTGCCTGGCATACGCCCTGTACTACAAAAAACTTTCACACGTATAAGGTAGGTGGCTGCCTTTGAAGTGTTTGGGCTCTGGGTGCTGAAGTGACCAGGCTCACCTACCCTGAAGTGCTTGAAGTGGGCAATCTGCTGAGGCCCTTCACATAGCTGGGATGCTTCTGCAGCAGCTTGGAAGAGCTTGGCATGCAGAAGATGGAGGGTTCTGGGTATCCATGCCAAGCTGTGACTCCTGGTTGCAAACACTGACATGGGTGAGGATCCAAAATGAATAATTGCGAAAGAGGCTTCAGAGTGTAGGAATAGGAAGGAGAAAGGGATCTGAAATGAACAACAGCAGCATAAGCAGCTTAGAAGCTCAGAGGAGAAAGGAAGTTGGTGTGTAGATTTATGGGTGAGAAGAGGCAGGCTGGCTGAAAAGGAAACAAAATTAAATACTCTTTGAAAGGGACAGACTTAGTAGTTTAAATAGAATGAGGCTTTTACAGAGTGTGTATTTTTGTGTCTTCCTTGTTGTCAAGTATAATTTGTGAGATAATTCTCATAGGGAAGAGGAAGTTCTGTTGTTGCACAAATGTAAAAATAAATTTGACTAGCATGTAAATTTTTTAAATAATCCCTGCATTGTTGGCCTTGTTAACTGATACTTTTTGTCTACTTTTGGATTATTCAGGAGAAGGAAGAGGAGGATGAGAGTAATGGAAGGCAGAAAGGCTTGTGTTCTGAAGAAAAAGGGAGTAATTATACAAGGTCTGGTCCCGCCTTATAGTTTTGGTGTTTGGGACCATGGTTTGTTTGTCTGTCAGTTGCACTGAAAAAAACTGTATATAAGGGCTGTGCTGTAAGATAAAGCATTTAAGTGGTCCAAGTTTAAAATGCAAAACAGTAAGTGAGCCTGCTGTGGTGTAGGGTTAGCTTAACAGCAGCTAATTTCAGTCCAGATGCCAAGATGGGCTGGAGTTTTTTCAGCTGTGTTCCTGTAACAGTGCTTTCAGGGTCTGGCAGTAAATGGTGTGGGGATGTTATTTGAAGTTTTACCTTACAGAAGAGTGAAAATCAGTTTCTGACTTGGTACCACTCAGGTAAAGCTGATTGTATGTAAAAATTTTTGCATTAAGTGTTTGTTATTAATAATTTATAAGAGACTTTGGAGGCCCGAAGATTGAAGAATACTGGCAGGTCCAAACCAAATAGGTTGCAGACTGAAGAATCTAACAGAAAGCTTGGGCAAATTACATTTTTGTGCCGTTTAGCAATTTGGTTTTAACATGCTACTTTTAGTACAAAATTGCTATGTTGTGTTCCAGAAGCCCACATGCAGTTCCTTGCCATTCACTCCTTAAAGAACTAGTGTAAATGATGGCAGCTTATCAATTGTGTGCAGTGAGAGATGTGGAAATGAGGTGAGGTGGTGCTGTAGCACTTCATACTTGCATTCTCTTGATGTATCCCAAACACAATGACATGTATTCAAAAGTTCATTTTTTTTAATCATGAAAAATGCTTTTTGTTGCCTTTCTGAGTCTGCACCTAGTCAGTTTTTCTTTCCTGTGGAGGTGGATGACTAACCACTCTACATCTGTCTGTAGAATATTAAACCAATTGAAATGGAAAACCAGTTGAAAAGAATTGTTTTGCAAGCTTAACTCTGTTAAGCTTTAAAGTCAGTCTTATACCCCTCACTGATCAAGCCTATTGTGTGGTGCAGTAATTCCTTTTTCAGGGTTTCTCATTGATTGACTGCTGTGAGCTGGAAGGCAAGAAGTAGACATGATTTTTTTTTTTTCTTCTTTAAAAATAAACCTTTCCAGGACCCAATGCTTGAAAGCTGAATTATCCAAACTTTTGTACACTTGATTAAGAAAGATAGTAAAGGATAAACCTACCATCCTCCCACATAAGCAAATAGAAAAAGGGCAAATATAAGTTCTGGTTTTTAACACTTATCACTCAAATGTTACAGTTTACTCCTTATTTTAGCAGGGTTGCTATTTCAGGCCAGTTTAGCCCACATAGCATTGAGTTTTGTGGGTCTGTTTTGGTGTGAATGTCTATGACAGGAGCCATACCCTTCTGGCATTCAGTCATCCCTGTAAGAAGAGTGTTGTTTGTAGAATATGATGAATGACTATGACTAATCTTCACATTCCCTTTACTGAAAACATGTAGAGTAGTACCAATTCAAACAAATATTTTAGATTCAAAGGAGCCCTGTGTGGTACATGAGGACTTATAATTCTCAGTCAGGAGAATGATGGGGGCGAATTTGTTGTTGTTATCAACAGAATGCCGTGTTCCAGTTTGGATCAAACTTGAGTCATGTTTCCAGTTATGTTGCTTTGAGCTATCATTGTCCACGAGCAATATGCATCATCTATGACTTGACTGGTTTAGAGATAGTATATCCTTATTCTGGCATTTGCAGCAGCAAGCATCTAGAACACTGCTTCAGGCTTCTCAAGGAATTGGTGAATTTGTTTCTTTCTTGGCTTCTGGTCTTGTCTCAGCATGTTTTGATATCTGTATAAGAAAATATTTTTTATTATTATTATTATCATTACCAGAGTTAAATCCGTTAGATTTTGTTTTTGTTAGAGATCTGGTAAGCAACTTCTTGTAACTGGGATTTCCTTATGGGACTCTTATTTAGGAAAAAAACCCACCCATGTCATGAGAATCTGCCCGTGTTTCTAGCTATTTTTGTTCCGCTTCCTTGAACCCCTCTGCTTTTTGCCTCAGACAAGAGATAGAGATAAGATTGCTGTTACTTGTGTTGTTCAATGTGAAATATCTCATTATCTCACATCTTGGATGGCATGGAGTGCAATCCAGGCATTCTCTACATTGTGAACAGTGACACAAAAATACTGTTATTTCTTTTTAGTCATTGCTCGAGAAGACAGCGGCCAAAGATGCACAGATCTCTCTTTTCCACGGGGATTGCTTTAAAACATATAAACTAGCAAACTTTACTTAAACTTAGAATAATGTCATTAATGCTGAATTTGTACTGCCACGTATGGGTTGTCACTTGTTCCTCATGGGTGTCCTGTTGCATTCTTCCTTTTTTGCCAGAGGCTTTGGAAAGCAGCCAGAGACTTGGGCTAGGTACTCTCTATGTGAGAGAGTAAGAAAACTAAAACAAAGCCAGCTGTCTGCCTTCAAGAACTCTGCCTGTTCTTTCAGTGATGAAGTGGCAGATGAAGGAAACATCATCAGGTTTAATTGAGTGTGTTCTGCCCAACTGCCTGCTGAGATGGAGCGATTTCAAGATGACATGACACAGATGAGTTCTAAAGAGTGGTTTAACAGAACACAGTGTCACATGTCTGTAGACTTTGAGACTGAAAGGGATTTGAGTGTGTAAATTTAATGACCTCATTGGGGGAAACCACATCACATCTTTCCTCTGGAAACTTACCTGGCTTCTTGAGGGAGCTCCCTCAACTGAGGGGACACTGAAAACAAAAAGTTAAAGCAATCATTAAACTAGTTGATGGTGAGTGTAAAGTCAAGTGGAGCGTGCAGAGCAGTGCTCAGCTGTGCATTTTAGGATGAGCACTTCTAGCTTGTTTTTTGTGCTGCAGACAGAAAGAACTTTAAAGAGGGGTTGCTTTCTCCACAGAATAATATAGCAGGAGCAAAATCGTAAGCCAGATGGTCTCTGCTGTCTTGTGTTTTTTTAATTTCTTTCTATTTGATTTTGAATCAGTGACAAATACTATTGCATTAATTTATTTCCTTTCCTAGGCTGTAAAAGTACATTCTTGGCTTAAGCCTAAAGATAGTATTTTCACACTGTTGTGATGCATTTTGCTAGCACTAATGATTTATATATTATTTTTAATTTTTCCTCGCTTTTCATCTTTCATCCATGATGCAACTCTATCTTTTATCTCATGGCAGGTTAATTTTCAGTTTTCCCACCAGCCTTTGTTTGAAAGATGGGGTCAAAGGCTCTTGAAAAGTTGTTTTCTCCAATCATCAGTTCTTATTTATCCATCATGTTATGGATATGCTTAAAACCTGGCAGATGCTGTGCTAATGGACCACATGTGTGTTTATCTACTAATATGTGTGTAGTTATTAAGCAACAATAAAATTCTTAAACATGGTTTAACAAAGCATTTGATTACTCTATAATTAGTGCTTCATATTCAGTACTTGTACAGCTGGCAGTTGGACATCTGCCACTCCAAATGGTAACAGAGCAGTGACATTTGTACAGTTTAATTTTTCTTACATGCAAACTGAGGTAGGCACATTTATGGACTGCATGATAGGAATTTGCAGAATATATATTTGTAGCTAGAAAATAGGAAGATTAATGATTGTAAAGGAACACTGCTGACTTTTAAGTTACTTTTAATGAGCGTTTAGTGACAGATTAAAAACTTCTGTCATAATTGAAAGACAAAAAGTCTTCCATCTGAGGTTTGTTGTGCCTTGTGTGTGTGAAACTGCTATTTATGTAATACATTTTCTATATTTGCTGGTGCCTTTCACAGATAAGTGGGAAAGATTTTTTTTTTTAAAAGAAGAAAGATTTAATTATCGATGCAAAAATGTTCAAAGGCAGTCTGGGAATTGTCTCCAGTCCCAACAGCTCAGCAGTGTATGGTTGCTTTATCTTGAAACACGTGCAAGTGCTCACACACTTGGCTGTTTCTCTGACTATCAAGGAAAGGTTCATGGCTCATGAAAGGTTAATAAAATCCAAGGAGTTCTTTAAATTCAAAATGTGTATGGAAACATGACATTATAATTCTAGAAGAGATCCCACTTGCAAGTGGTTATCAGAGCAAATCTACCTACCTTAGCTTGCCTCCTAGCTGAGGGGCTCTTTGCACCTTCCTCATTAATTACACTCCTCCTTCCGTCCATTAGCAGAGAAGCTGAGCTGCTGCATGAATTAAAGGTGATTGGTTAGTCTGTCTCTGTGGAAGCAGTACAAAGAGCAAAAGAATGTGTCAAGAAGAGAGGAATTCTAGGGAAGGTTGCAGTAACAAAAGCCCCAGAGTAACACTGCTTCAGTGTCAATCATTTACCATTAATTGATCTGAATATGCCCATATAGGCAAGCTCAGGGTAGAGGCTCAGTGATTTTGCTGGATACTGTTTAGATTTGAGGTACAGACCCTTTTTTCTACTTGAAAATGCAATTATGAATTTTCAGAGTTTTTGTTCTAGCTCAAAATAATGGAGTGTCTAACCATGATATTTTTTTCTGTTTCTAAAAATTAATGTCCTTGAAGAAATATGCTGCATGTGCACTGTGACCAGTGATGGCAAAACTGATATTTCTAAATGATCATTGCAGTCAGCATCTCCAGTAAAGGATCATTATATCCTTTACAGTCAGGCCCATCATCCTCTGGCAGAGTACGTACTTCAGTGTGTCTGGAGTTTGGGAGGCAGAAGTTGTTCTCCCTGTCCATTTCAGTGGAGAGATTGCCTTTGTGCAATCCCTTTGTGCCCCTTCCTCAGCCTTACAAGATTCCTCTAAAGTTCTTTGCCTCTCCACCAACTGGTGACTCAACCTGTCTGCACATTGCAGCTCTTTCCTGAAGGAAATTCCAAACTTTATTTCAGATGTGAGATTAGTATCCAGCAGCTTGTCTATTTCCCAGCTGTGTCCTGAGGCTTTAGTTTCTTGTATTTGGTTTTGCATTGTTCCTTGGTTCCTTTGGACATGTTTTCTGAATGCAGTGTCCTTGGAGTGACCCTGAAATGATACCTGCCTAGTGTGTGTCTCTTAAAGGATCTCTGGCTGGCTTTGTGAACAGGAAGGTATTTCCCTTTAGCCAGGTCCAGGTAATACTGCAGTTCTGCTCTCTAACCAGAGGAACTGGAGAACAGGACAAGAATGTGGCCTCACTAAGCTGGGCAAGGTTCAGGATGTTAGTTTGAGACTTGACTTTTATATTTGAGATGTCAAAGTTTAGACATCTTCAGGCCAGAAAGCAGACAGGCAGAAATTAGGAAAAGATGTGGAGTATGTTTTGTATGAATTTGGTATGAATTTTATATGGATTCCAACTAGTAGGTTTTCAAGATATCAACTTAATGGTTGTAAAATGTGACAGTAGAAGCTCTTGATTCATACAATGCTTTAATGAGCTCATTATTTGCAGTAAGCTCATGATGCCACTGCGCTGTAGGCTGAATTTTTAGTAATTGCCAATTCCAGTTGGATAAGGATTTTCGTTTGAACAAGAATCAGCAATTGGAAATAGGTACAGTACTAGCTCAAAGAAGTCCTTCAGTGCACTGAGCATTAAAGTTAGTCTGGATGGTTTCAGTCTTGGGACAGAGGTATTTCTGTGTTAACCTGATGAACAAATGACATCTCTTTCTTCATCTTGCTTGGTCATCACCATTTGTTTGTTCAGGCAAAGACCTGCTTCCTGACTGGAAAGCATGCTGTTGTGATCCCTTCAAATGGGTATTTTAAGCTTCGTTGAGGAAAGCCAGAGATAATTGAAAAATTACTTGTGTATCTTTGAGAAGGAGGTTCTGCAGACCTGGCTTGATCTGAAATCAAATGGGTCATCTGCAACAGGAAGCTAAAATGACCAAAAGAACTGATGAACTGATTTTGTTGTCACAGAGAGGAGTTTACATTTCTTCTAGGTAAGAAAAGGGTATTTTTCTTCTAGAAGTACTCACCCTTTCTTGCACAGCAAACCTTTTCATGTTTGTGTGAGTCTCATTCTTGGAGGGAGTTTGTGGTGCTGCTCTCCTGCCAGAGACTTCCAGGTCTTTTGCTGACCCCAGATTGCAGCAGCCAAGCTGCTCTGGGGGTTATTGCATACAGCTGCAGGTGTATTTCTACTGATATTCCTGCATTCCTTCCACAGGCTACAGACTTTTTTTTTTTAAATCTTATAGACTTAAGAAAAACTCTACAAATATATAAACTCTGAGTTGCTCCAGGTAATATTTTGCTCATGAATGAAAACTGATGTCTTTGTCCTGTTCTTTTCTTTTCTTGATCTCCAAGTCTTTTTCACAGTTTTGAAAATGACCTGTATAAGCAGAAAGAATAAAGTATACACAATGTGCTGGCCCCAGTGTATGACTAAACTGTCTGGAAAATCAGAGAAACAAAACTTTTTGCTTTATTTTTTTCAATTTAGTAGGAAAAATGTAGAAAAAAGGTTGGCAATGCACTTCTGTTCATACCAGTTTAATGCCATCTTTATAAGCTGCTGCTAGCAGCAGTAGTGTGGAAGTTCAGGGCTTTCTTTGGATGTAGCAGAGCAAAAACCAGAGGACCATTGCTGGTTTGTGCTCCTGGTGAGCACAGTGTCTCTCTAAGAATCAGTTTCAATTGAATTGTGTCAATGCCTTGGAAAGCAGCAGAGAAATGCACTGTGGTAGTGAAATCATACAGCAGATGTTGTTTTCTTTCACTTAAACAAACTGCTATGCCTTTGTGATCTGTGATACCACAGTTGCTTTTCACTCAGAGTTTTGGTGGCTGTTAAATCTTTCAAGGCCCAAGTTTTATAATCCTGCAAGGCTCCTCAGGATACATTCTTCTGCACAATGCATAACATCAGTGCAGTACTGAATTGCTGAAACTTTTGAGTCTATCCCAATTTCATTTTTCATGCCCTTTTTTTCCCCTCTGTTCTGGGTTGCAGAGAAATATTGTAAAGCAATTTCCGTTTCTTAAACACACTTCCTTCCAGGCTCTTCCATGCTGACTCCCATTTGACTTTTGTATTATTCTTTTTTTTTTTCTACAATTGTCTCAAGCGTTTCCTCAAAAAGATTTCCTCTGCCAGCCTTTGGCCACCTTTTGTTTGGGGAACATGGTTAATTTGTATATGGTTTTCAGCTGTTTTGTATCTTATTCAGTAAAACTAACTTCTGCCCAAATTCCTGCCACCTACCTTATAAACTATTATTATGTTGGTACTGTTTTGATTTATAACAAAAAATAGTGTTTAGATCTTGAACCTTCAATATATATTTATATCTCTTCCTTTATTTGGTTTAGACGGTGAGATACTTAAGATATGGACTTTGATCTTACTGTCTATGTGGAGAAGCTTCATTTTTTTCTCCAGATAAATAGCTTTAGCCAAGGTTTGTGGATGATAGACCATTGCCAATCTTTTTCTTTTCATTTTTCAAGCACCAACAAGAGGGATGTCTTGAAATGAAAATTGGACAGTCACTAAAGGATACAGTTGGAGTTAGTTGTAGACTAGGAGTGACAGCCTTTGAGTCTTGCGTTATTGAATTAATTGGGTACTGCTGAAAGTTCTTGCTGGAGGTTGTTATATTAACTGGAAAAAGTTATGAGGACTTAGGAGAAGTGAAGTACCTACATGAAAGAGATAATGTTAGATATTTAGGAGTGAAGATGATGACTCCAGGTCATTTCTGTGATCAGTTGCCTGTCATCACATGTTCCAGGTAGCCTTAGGGTTTTTCATTTAGGGCAGCCCTGGGAAGAAAACAGAGACAGCTATTTGTAGGAAGAATTTTTTTATTAATACTGATGATAAGAGGGTGAATGTCACCAATCAGTATTTGAGTGACTGCTGTGTGACTGAATCAGGCTGTGGTTGCTGACCAGTTTCATTACGTAGTATCTCACCTTTAATTTCCTGCCAGCCAAGGAGGGCAAAAGAATGGCAGGAGTCATTAGCAGGAGAGGCTTTAATTGTCCTGGACACCCAGGGGGAATCCATATTGATAGTAAGAAAGGGAAGAAAGCGGGAGGACTTGGATTTTGAAGATAGGCTGTTCAAGCTAAAGCTACCAATACGTGGACAGGAGCAGTGGCACGCATTGTGCTCTGCTGCTCATTGTCCAGTGAGATGTTGGGCTCCCCTTTGGCTCAGCTCTCCCCTGTCACTGCACAGTGCCTGGGACAGTCCTGCCAGAGCCTCTGGGCTGATCCCCACAGCTCCCGTGCCGCAAGTTCCTTTTCCCATTGTGCTGAGGGCTGACGGATCCTGGCTTGGATGTACCTGGTAGCTCAGAGCTGTCAGCTGCTAAAAGCTCTGCTTTCTGCTCTGGACAGACCCTTACAGGACTTGGTGCAGACACTGACCAGGAGGCCAGGATGCTGACACCAGCATAGGAGAAGAATGGCTGGAAGGAATTAAGAATGATGAAAATTAAATGGATGATCAGTGTAATGTATTGGTCACAGCTTAGTTTTAGCAGGGGCTGAACAGTAATCTCCATGTCTGTTATTTCCTTCCAGTTTGACATCATCAACCTGCCTTAAAATAACATTTAAAATATGTTTTATTTTGTTTTCCAGTAAAGGATATAAAAGAAGCAAATCTGCCCTTCAGCAACGAGCTTATTGCATGTAATATTCTAACTTTACATCATCTCAGCCTAATCTCTTTAGACTTTGATTGCATTTTCCAGATGTAAGCACTTGCTTTTAGCGAGCTTTCTAGATTGGTATTTCAAATGATCTGCTTATGTCAACTGTTTTTACTTTAAATTTGCTTTCAAAATCCTTCCAGGTGTATTTCAAAGTAATTGGTGTGCTTGCTATCATCTTAGATTCATGTTTATTAGGGAAATTATGCTTTCTGTTCCACATCGTTTCCCATATCCTAGGAAAGCAATATTAAAATAAGACAGGATGACGTAGCAGCTGACTGTAAGACAAGTTTATTCTTTGCAGTCTGGTTAATTGTGAATTTCTTGGATTGAGAATAAAATATCCTGTAAAGAAGGTGTGTACTATCATATTTGTCCAGGCTGCTTCCTGCAATCTCAAAAAAATTGCCATGAATAGATTCTAGCATCTTTATTATTACAGTCCTAAATACTGTTATTTTTCATGCAATGGTACATTCAAAATCCAAAAACCATTTATTAATGTTCCACGATGCCCTGCACTTGTGACAGGCATTGGTATGATAAACACAGAACTACAGTAAGATAATAGGCTTCAAAAGAGAGACAGTACTTGGCTTTTTAATTTAGCTATTTAATTTAGCTTTTTAATTTGTTGTAGCTATCTTTATTTTGGCCTATCACCTCAGAATATTTTCATTGCAGTTGCTTTCATAATTATCTGTTAAGCTTCACAGCTGGTCCTCCCCATTTTTAATCTGCACTTTTAATATTCTTCTGGGGCAGAGCAGTTCATGCTGATCTCAGGCTATCTCAGGCTTCACTCATGGAAGGTTTTGAGACAGATCCCTCTGACAGATCCCTCAGCAGTCACCCTTCCGCAAAAAAAAAAAAAAAAAAAAAAAAAAAAGGAGAAGTTCAGGGGCTTTAAACTCTTTTTCTTCACTTGTGATGGCCTTCATGAATTCCAGGAGAAGAAGTTCATTATGCTAAACATGATAATTGGTTATAAAAACAATATTTCTGGAAAGTCCCCGGCTCTTACTGTGACTGTACTTTCTACTTTGAAGCTCTGCTTATGAGAAGTGGTGTGGTGAACTCATTCATTTTTGTTGTGGCACCTAAGGATGGTCAAGTGGCTAGAGGAACACTGGTGTTTGAAAGTCTTGACTTCAGTTTTATGTAGGTTTCTTTGTGACTCAGGCAGCTTCATCCAGCCTGTCTTGCAGGGGTATTGAGACAGAAGACTGGGGTTACAGTCTTACACCCTGCAGTAAATAGACTAAATAGGAGACTAAAGAGGTGACCAATGTGCTTTACATTTGAGAGGAAAGAGCAAAAATTTCTTTGGCCCCACAATAAATGTTTCACTGTCTAAATTTAAATTTCCATACAAACACCAATGTTGCATTTCTAGGATTGCAACAGGGGTATTGGTTTCTTATGAAGAAACAGGTGGAGCTTTAAAACGTGAATTTGTTAAGTATTAGCTTTCTCTCGTTTATTTTTAGTATAATTTACATAAGAAGCAAGGTCAGTGTTGGTAAAGTCTTCTGTTTGTAGTTTTTGAATGCTTTTACTATAGAGTAGCAAAGTAGCTTGCAGAGATAAGGGTAAGGAGAAGGATAGCTTAGTTGTAACCTAGGGCAATTCAGAAGCAGTTTATAATAAGGGCTTTTGTAGGATGTGCATACCAAAGAGGCTTGTGCATAAGTAAATACACCCACACTTTACAGGTTTGAACTGAGCTTACTTGTATGTATTTTGTTAGTCAGCAGTGTTGAGAGCTTTCTCTTCTAAATACCTTTTGATTGTTTTGAAGAACACAAGTGTAACATGAAATAGTGTAATCAGACTAAAACCATCCAAAAGTATTAGCTGGACTGGTATGATGAAGGCCAAGGGAATGAATTCTGCAGCTGGAATATAAAGTATGTAAAACCATAAATCAGAATGTATCACCAGACACAGCATGTCGGAACCACTTATAAATGTGCACTGGAAATAAAAATCAAATTGCATTATTAATAATTAATTTTTTTTCTAAAATTCCCTCTTTACCCCTCCCCAGTCCAATATACCACTGAAATGGTTTACCTCTTCAGAAGGATATCAGCTTACATATCCTGGAGAAATGGAGGCCCAGCAAGGGAGAAGCAGCCTAGAAGCTCTAGCAGCGCTGAACTTTAAACACTCAAACCTTCCAGCTGGCTACCAGCTCTGCAGCAGCAACGTTGCCTCCAGATTCTTGGCCTTGTCCCAGCACTTGGACTTAGTGGAGGCAGCTCTGCTGCTGGGGCTGGGACAGTGTGGCTGGAACACGGTGTGCTCACACCAGCGGTGTGCATCTCAGTCGGTGCTGGCCTCGGGGAGGAGCCTGGGTTCCTGCTTCCTTTGTCACCTCTCTTCACCCACGGTGCATTGTTTGTTTCATGTATCTTGCAGCGTGTTGTCCATCTCGTTTGAAACTCTTGCGGGATTCATGGTTTCTTTTGGGAGTTGTTGCTGCTGCCAGGTGCTGGATTTTTAGATGTCCTGATGAAACTTCCCTTTTCCTCGGTTCAGCATGTTAGTGCTCAGCAGAACGCTCTGCTTAAGTAATCCAAATAATGTTTTTTTTTCAGTCCTTTCCCCATGTAAGTCCTTTGGATTCCATGTTGCTTTCTTTTAGCTTCTGCCTGGCTGAGATTTAGGTAGCTGTTCTTTCCCTTTTCAGATCTTTATTTTCCTGTGTAGTACTCCTAGTTGTTCTATCTACTCCCTCCCTCTCATTTGTGCCTTACAGTTTTTCTCATAAAAGTATGACAGCTTCTATACAGAGCTAGATTAATGCAGTGTTCCTTTGTAATGAACTTCATTACATTTTTCTGTGCTGTTTCATCTCTTAATTTTATGACGCCTGTGATCTATGTGAACTTCCTAAATAGATTTCTGATACTATTTTAAATACCTAGGAAGATCTAGTAATCTCAGTGAAGATCCATTGATTTGAGTTGTTATTTATGTGTACTCATTTTTATAGTTCCTCAGGAAGCTTTCATACACGGGTTATACAGTTCAGTAGTTCCTTCAGTATTTGTGTCCTTCAGTATTTTTCCTATTTTGTTATTAGAAGTGTGGTGGCCAATACAAGCTGCAGCAGAACTGCTGAAGTTGTAACTTCAATTAATGTCCCAGTAAACAAAATCAAGGCTAGCTTAGTATTTGGAAAGAATTATACAGTGTAAGGAATGGATCTTGTAGCTTAAAAACAAACACCTCCCACTCCCATTTTTTAATTTTTATTTTATAATTTTAGTTTTTAAGTCAGCATTGGTCCCGTGTTCCAGCCTGCAGTAACACTGTGTTGTGTTTCACTGAGTGACAGGAAGTTTATATTGATTCTTCATGCACATTAGTAAGCAGGAGTCCAGTAATTACATATTGGCAAAATTCCTGTTGGGATGACTTGGTTTTCTCCCCTTGAGGTCCTTCTGAAATATCAAATGGAAACAGGAGTTTTCATTTCCTGACACACTGAAGTGCAGTTATTGTAGACTTTGAAGTGGAATATATTAAAACTGGCTGGTGGAAGTGAAAATCTAATTGCTGCTCTGCCTTCCTGGTGATAAGCCATAAGTGAAAATGGGGAGAGGCTGAAGTTATTGGCCAAACCAGGTGATTCTGTGTAGTTGGTTCTTCTGAACAAGAGAGCATACCTAATGGGAGGTGGTTATGCTCTCAAACGTGCCTGAATTGCATTGCTTTGCAGTTTCTTGAAGCTTGGTAAACTCTCTAATAATGAGCTGCAGTTTGCACCAGAATTGCGTGAGATGATTCCAGAAACAAAACCATGAAATAGAATTCCTTACATCTGAAAGCAGATAGAAGGATGAATCTAGTCCTACATGATGCCATCTGACAGGCTTTGGTTTTTATAATTATTTTTAATTTCTTCCAACAGTGATGGAAAAAGTTAAAGTTGCATGATCCAGGAATTGACTGTGCAGAGCACCATGATACCCAGGCAATGAAATGGATGTTTTCAAACTCACAACCTTGTTTGTTTGCTTGTGTGTTTTACTTAAAGGGGTACTTTGACTCTATTACAACTTAGGAAAGTGGCTCCTATTTTCTAAAATACATACCTTTTTCCTGTTTCCAAGTGGGATGCAATAATCTTACTAAAATGAAAAATCTTTCTGCTGAAAAATCTTACTGTAGCAAATGTTGTGTTTGTTAGTCCTGATATTAAATGATCTCTTTATGTGTAGTCAACGTTTTAAACAGCAAACGTTACCTTCTTTCCTCTCTGAGGGTAGCATTTATTTCTATTGGTTTTGAGTCTTGTAAAAACCATAAGAGAGTGAAGAGTCTTCATTTGTTTGACAGAGAGAGCAAGAAAATTTTAAAATTTGAAAAGATCATTCCTTGTGCTTGGTAAATCTTGCTGTCATTCTGTGTACAAACATAGATGAAAGCATCTCTTAATACAGGATAAATTGCACTGATCACCTTGTCAAAAGTTGAACATGATAATTTTTGCTTCTTTTTTATGAGGGCACTTTTTCTCCCTCACTGAAAACAGCATCTTTATTCTACCTCCCTTATTTTTTCCTTATTTTTTTGCATCCTGTTTGTTATTCCTTTATGACCATATTATTTTACAACTTATTTGCAACTTTTTTTTTCTCTTTTGATTCTTCATCCAAATTTCTTGTAGCAATTACTTTCTAGTGTGGAATTAACTACGTATTTGGAAAAATGGAAATTTTATGAAATTTAAATTTGTGTCCTTCCCAACTGTGTGTACAATGTCTCTGCAACAGTAAGCTGTATATTGTACCCATGTTTGCCTATAGAAACTACTTCTCCTTTTAAGTTATTTTTCTTTGTATTTGTGGTCAGTCTTTGTACAGATCTTTGTGTGTTAATGGCAGTACACATATTTTTTAGGGCCTGAAGATGACTGAATCTACGTGCATTGGAAAAAGGCTTGTCAGGTTTTGCTGCTGTATTTGTAGAACGGGAAGCAGATGTGGTTTAACACTCATATTGTTCTTCCTACAGACAGAAGCTTGTTGAAATGATGTTTTGCATAAATTTGATTTTGTTCTGGTACCTTATGGCATTCTCTCAATGAATAAAACATTACTTTGAAACAATGATTTGCATTAAAACAGTCTTGGAAGACTTGTATGGAAATTAGTGCAGTCAGTCACATTATCATGATTAGACATTAATTTAGCCCTGTACCTAGCACCATGTATAATCTCTGTGGACGTGGTCAGGTTTAGTTCTCTGATAGGCGACTGCATCATGTAATCTGATTGTGGAGCTTCCTGAGCTCCACCCTGAAAGCTGGTTCGTTGTGCTGCCCATTTCCGCTGGGAAGCAGTTGTAAATATTTCCTCTCTAATGGGAAGCTTTCCTCTTTATTCTAGCCTGCATTTATTTAGGGTTAGTTTATATCTATGTAGTCATTTCTCAGTATTATCCTTCAGTTCAAACAGCTCCCTTTTGTCTTTGGCATTGACCCACGTTGCCTTTACAGAGCACAGTTTTGTTCCATCCAGCCGCTGTTTTGTGCAGTGAGCTGAGCAGTTTTTGTCCCTTCTGAAATTGTAGGCTCCCTTTCATCACTCCCATCTGAGTGGAGTTTCTCTGCACCTGATGAGCTTTCTCTTTTCTTTTCTCAATAACTAGAGAGCACTGTATTCTACTGTGAACTTGCACAAAGACATAACTATTTTCATCGCCTCTGTTGGAAATAAATTTAAGGGGTTTGGTGTGTACAGTGATGGTTTATGGTCAGTTACCACACAATTTAAATTCACTTTTCTGCCTCCTCAAATAGATTAATTCTACATATGGAATAAGGACTCATACTCACATTGAAAGGAGTGTTCATGGCCATCATATTTAGTCCTGTTTGTGTCATTTCAGTCTGCAGGATCATTTGTTTCTCCCTTGGATAATATGGTTTGCCTTTCTGTTGGTGGACATGTTGAAGATAAAATGTTGAGAAGCAGTCTTTGGTCACTAAAGAAAAATTAGGTCACTCCCTGGACCAGTATTCAAGGAATCCAGTAGTGAAATATAAGAATGCTGTACAGAGTTAAGCCCAGGTGCATTCATCAAATTTCTGATGTACCCTATTTATTATAGGCATAGCCAATAATTTCTTCTTTAGTTATTTTACATGTCTTCTGCCTCGTGCCTTAGTTGCAATTTCTCTGTTCTCTAGTTTTCCCATGGAGTTCTGCTGCATTATGTTCCCCCTGTCTCAAAAAAAGGAAGTGCAGTGAAAAAAGAGGAGATAATTTTTTTGACAGTTTGAACTGTTTTCCTATTTTCAGGTTCCATATTTATTTCCTTCAAAGCTTGTTTCACTTCCTTGTTTGTTAAATAACTTTGCAGTTACGTGTTGTGTCACCTTTTCCTTCTTTCTTGGTATTCTTTGCTAATCTCTGTGTATATCCCACTGCCATTTTTTGATGGAATTAGTAAAAATCCCTTTTAATGAATTTATAAGCTATTCTGTGTGAGGATAATCCTGTAAAGACTAGCTAGACTTTTATGAAATATGTATTCCTGTGGACCTTGGGTTTGCAAGAGGCCTTGGAGTTTTTGTTCTTGTAAAAAGTAATTTTGCTAGCACCATGCCAGAGGACTTTATTGTTCCCCTGCCCCCATTTCCCCTTTTAAAAAATGTACAGAACTGTCAATAAGTATGTTTGCAGACAGGCTTGCCTAATCCATGCTGCAAATGTTCTTAATAATACAGGCCAAAAAGTGCAGAGAAGGAGTGGCAGGAATGTACAGCTAGATTAGGTCTATGGTATTTCCTCTGTCAGCAAGATGGTCCCAGATTAAATGCTCGTAAATTTCCAATAATTTAACGTAATTATTGCTTTACAGGAAGTGTTGAAACCTTCCCTTCCCTTTCCTACAGAAGAATCTGTTTTCTGCATTCTTACTCCCATCTGAAGTTTGTTATCCTACTGCAACTCTCTTCCACAGTCATGTGCCTTCCCAATTGTAGATAAACATCATGGTATTTCTTTTGTTTGGCATTTTCATATTTGAATTTTTGCCAGGTTTTTGACAGTTTCATAACTAAGTGACCTTGAACAGTGACATTTATATAATGACTACTGACTTCTCTTGAAAATGGGCACAGTTGAGCACTGCTTTAGAAAGCAGAAGTTTCGCTATCCAGACTATGTAACCTTTATTCTGCTTTTCAAGTCTCAGTGACATATTTGCATGATTTACAGGAGGACATGGCAGTGGTCATCGTGTCACACAACAGCATTTGAGTGAATTTCTTCCAAAGCTGGTCTCTGTTGAAAGTGAATCACTACCCTTTGCAACACTGTGGGAATGTGGTAAAAGGGTAATGATTCCACAAAGAATTTAAACATGAAAAAAGCCCTTTATATCCTTGCAGACAGTTGTTTTGTTTGCAGCTGGGCTTCTTTTACATGGACTTCTTACTTTAAAGCTGACTAGAAGTGTGAGATCTCTGGCACATCAGATTTGACTGTTAAAACTTGGTGAAATTCGTGGTTGGGCTGGATATGATGTTAAATCAGTAAGGAAGTGATTTAAAGAAGTTCTGATAAAAATCAGACGAGATTTTTAACTGGCTGAGAAGACTGCCTCAAAGTGAGATTTGTATCTACTTTGTGAGACTATAGAAGAGCTACCTTGTTCAAGGAAACTAGGTACCCTTCTGCTACGTGTGTTCTGAAATTACCTTTTTTCCATTTGAGTATGAATTTTCTTTAAAACTGTGAAGCATGGAGTGCTGCAATACCTTAGGATTATATGAACATAGTTTGGCATGTTTTGCTTTTCTGTTGGATGGATCTTGGCAAGTAGGACTCCTGACAAATAGCTACTTGGTTTAGGGGTGGCATTCAGGAAGGACCTGCTCACTCTTGTTCTTTGTTCTAGAATATGAAATGCTTCTGGGATTTTCTGCTGAATAAAAAATACAGAAGTAGGGGGAGTTTTGGTGTCTTCATAGCCTCATAAATTGTATATTTCATTGGGATATTTGCAAATTAGATTTCAGTTTTATATATATATATAACTGATGGTGCGTGAAAATGTGCAGTTTATTTTATATACGCTTTTTTAACAGATTTGCTCATTTTCCCAAATTGTATGGCATTTAATTCCCATAACATAACCTCTGTTCTCAAAATTATGATTTGTGGTTAAGCTAAGAAGCTGAATCTGCATCCCTTCTATTGAGAGATGCACCATTTCCTTTTGTTTCACTTAAACTTTACAGGATTTCATTGCACTTTTGCTTAGGTCAGCACAGTTTGGAAAAGAAAACCAACCCAAATCTAAATCAGCTTACAAGAGCTGGGCTCTTGGCTTTTATTGCTTTCTCTGGTCTCTGCAACACATGTAATTTCTTTGCATTGGGTAGAATGTAGGGCAGAGTCCTAGAAAGGTTTGGGTTGGAAGGAACCTTCAGGACCATGTAGTTCCAAGCCCCATGCTGGGGGCAGGGACACCTTGCACTGGACCCGGGATGGAGAGCAGTGGTGTCTTGCTCAGTCACTTTCTGGATGAAGACTGTGGAACTGTCTCTGATGAGTGAATGTAATTTTGTTAGATTTAGTTAAAGTGCATAGTACCCAATTCTGAATCTCTGCTTTGTGTTTCTGTCCTACAGGGAACACAGTGAGTAACCTGATTTTCATTCTACCTCCAATCTATGGTGCGATTCAGACCTATAAAGATGGCCTTGAAAAACGGTATTTAGCTGCATATTTGTGTCTTACAGGTATGTGTAAAACTTAATTTGCTCTTTCATTATAAAGAGGGCTCAGATATACAATGGAAAATAGATACTAATAAACCCAGTAATTAAATCTAAATATTATGTGTGTGAAAAGTAGAGTTCAATTTGCTACACTTGTTAATTTTTACAGAAAACTTTTATCTGCGGGAGGAACGTGAAATTAGATTTGCTAAATAATTCCATTAGATTTTAAAGAGATCCTTTTCTGGCTTTGGGTCCTGATCAGTGCATCCTAGCTTGCTCTGTACTTTTCTGATGATTTGCAGAAGGTGTCCTTTGTTTTCTGCTTATTAACAGTTTCACACTACATTAATTTTTTTGTGACATGTGTATGGGAGAGTAATACAAGAAGTGGCCAAGATGTAGAGGGACCTGGAAAGGCATTCTTTCATGACTTTTTTATTTGTTTCCAGTTCCTCTTCGGCATATATCACCTAGCCATCATGTCTGGGAAGTTTTGCAAGAGTGGAAGAACAATATCATATTCATGTTTAGATCAACTCAAGGGAAGTCTGTCCATTCTAAAATAACAAAAATCAGAAAAGAACCGACTTCCTTTTAAATGTTAATTGTGTGACTAGAAGTCTTGTTCCTCATGAGAAAAGACATTTGAAGATGGTTCAGATTTGGCAGTTGGGTCTCAAAACTAGATTTCATAGAATGCCAGTGTTTCACAGGATTTCTGTGTTTGCTGTAGCTCCTGTTTTTATGGAGCTTTTTCCCAGTCTTTGGAGTGGTAAGGGATTGATAAATGTTACTTTTAAGATTGGCATGTTATATATTTAGGCAGGTGTCGTTGAAAAACACATATCCATATGCTAAATGTATCCTTGATACCAGTTAGACTGTAACATATACAAGGTGCAAATTCACAGACTTTCAGTTGCATCAGCTTTGCTGATCTACGTGCAAGGCAGCAACAATGCACTGCTTTGCATATTGTCTGAGCACTTTTTAATTAGCCATTTGTAGGCTTTCTGTGGTTTCAGGTAAGTACTAACTTTTGTTTCAGTACGAAACAGAATTCTTAAAAATCAAGGGTTTACTTTTAAAAAGACATGATAAGAAATGGTGTGTAAATGTTGGCTGAAGTTGACTTTGGGTGTTCTTGAATGCAAGTGTCCCATACTGCCATTCTTTTTAAACTATGAAAAGGAACCTCTTAAATTTAAACTCAGTTTAAAACTGTCCTCAGTGTGATTTCTGGCTGTCTCTCAGTGATAGTTTATGATGGACAGTATGCTGCTATCTGATCAGAATGTCACGCTGTCACACCAGATGGGAATTTATCATACCCTATTTAATGTTTAAAATATTTTTTAAAAACCCCAAAACAAAGAAACCCGTCTATGATCACAGTAAATACCTTGGACTTCAGTTTTTCCTCTCTCCTGTGTTGCTGAAGGGGTGCTCAGCCTGCATTTAGACAGCAGTGCTGGAAGGCAGTTCTGAGTTCCATCTTGGCCCTGCTTATCTGTGACTGAGTTGGCTTTGATTCCTGTCTGAAATGATAAATGGCTTGATTTTTATCTCATACTTTGGAACCTAACATTAAAGGTCTCTCCCAAAAGCGTTTCCCTTCTGCTTTGTGTCTGCTGCAGTATTTGTAACCCTATTTTACACAGTTGAAAGATGGATGTAAAGAAATGTAGAAGACTTTATAGTTTCTCAGTGAAAAACAGGAACAAGATGATTTGGAATCACAAACCACTTAACATTTGCTCTGCTACAGAATAAAAGCAGTGAATGAGAACATGAAAAGAATTTTAAATATAGTTGAAATATGTCAGGAACATTGGCATTCTCTCTGTGCATGTGACTGAACAAGAAGCATACTGAAGCAGAGATAGAATAAGTGTACAGAAAATTCTTTTTGTAAGAAAGTACCAGACAGAATTCTTTCCATCGTATGAGTTTATTTATTAACAGGTTTCACACTATTTATTTAATTTGTGACAAATAAATGTAGACTTAATCTGTGAAAAGATAGTGAATTTAACACTAGCTTGTGATTTCACTTGGGGCAGCATGCTTCATGAAAGACCATGCAACAGAGCTTCTAACTGAGGGTTGTTTTGTCAAAGTAGAAATTCTTTAACAATTCTGCTGTGAAGATGGGGGTGGAAGGGAGGGCACTTTAGTTAGGTTTTAACAATTTTGAATAGTTACTGAGATTTTACAGGATACTAAAAGACAGCTGTCAAAGCCAACGTTAAAATTAAATCTGTTAGCATTTGAGAACATAAGAGGTGTTGTTTCTAGACATTATTTTGATCCAAATCAGCTGTTTCTTTTGCATGCTTCCAGACATTTAGCTGACTGTCAGTTCCTTTGTGTTTTACCACGCCATGTTCAGTGCTTGACTTTTATACACACATATTCTTTGGTTGACATTTATTTCCTTTTTGAAGTAAATGCATTTTGAATTATGGAAGCGCTGTTTGTTTCACGTACATGGTAACATCTTGGTAGCACAACAAGGGGTATTTCTAAATAATTGTTCAAATAAATTTCTTTTTCATACTGGTGCCAAGACTGAGTTACACTTTTCTGCAAGGCCTTTGAGATACAGCACACTGTTCTCAGCCCTTTTTTGTGCTGCCTTTCAGCATAAAGTGCATGTTCTCAATTAACTCAGTAGCAACTGGATATGATTTTTAAGCTATAGAGAACCATTTAATCAATGTATAAATGATGAAGAATAATCTTAAGGCATTATTTCAGAGCGTTGTGTCACCTGAAGTAGGTGGAACAAATGATTGGACCATTACTACCTCAAAGGAATAAGCAGTTGGTTTTGATGCTGTTTTCCTTATGATGCTGGGCTATTGTGTCAGGTTCTACACATGCCAGTTCCTCATGCATCCTGGAGAACTGTGATTCTGAAATGGTTCATCTTCTAGAAGGGTCTTGATTGTTTTAAAAAGTGTGTGTCTGTATATATATATGTATATATATATATATATATATACACATAAAAATATATATAAAGAAGTGTAACTTCTGTACCTAAGGAAATAAGAAAGCATTCAGTGAAGTAATGTTTGTTAGATACTTCACTTGAAATCTGGAAGGATTGTTCGGATTTGTATTTCTTTGGCCTGTTTGATAGGGCTCAGTCATTCAAGCAGTGCCAAAGTGGAGGAAAGGGAAAAGGTGCAAATTTTTTTTCAGTATTTAGGCATAGCCATAGGAACTCTTGAGCAACTTACTGACTTAATTTCCAGTGAAATTTAATTTCCAGTGAAACTCTGTCCCTGTGACAATGGTTGTTAGAACCTCTTCAGTCGGAGGTAATTCCCTTCCTCTTACCTAACACCTGCAGAGAAGCTCCCAGGGCCGTGTCAGTGTTGGTCAATCAGCTGTGGTTGGGAGCATTCCTGAGTGCTGAAGGCAAGCAGGCTGGAACAGCCCATGTCTGTTCACCTTAGCCTCCAAAACCGTGACCACAGACAGATTCCCTGCTGAGCGCGGGCCCCGGACTCTCCCGGCTGCTGGGCTGTGCCTGGAAGCTGCTTGGGGAAAATGGAACAGGCCAGATTGATAGCACAGAATCTTCCAACAACTCACAAGTGCAGACACTTGTACTGCAATGTCTGGGAATAGTACCAGCCAAGCTGGAATTTAATGTAGAGCTGCACCTCTGGAGTAACCAGTGTCTCTCCTGTCTCTTATGCTGTGGAAGGAAACCATTACAACACAAAATAATCCATTAAAAATAATTTCATTCTACTTTTTTCATCTTGTTTCATTCTTTAACTTTCAGTGACGTGTTGTTGCTTATCTTTAAGTTCTATCGTTGTAAAAAAATAAAGTGGAATTCAGCTCCAAATTCAAACACCTAAACACGTGTGTCTACCTTTGCAGTCACTCAAGCCAGGGGGATCATTTGACTTGTTCTAAAATACTTGTTTGGTCAGCTGCATTACTCTTAATAATGACTTTCTCTAAGTGGAAGTTTTCATGCCTAGTTCATGTGTAGATACCTAAATAAAGGTGTTTGTATCTGTGAAATCCTTTTCCTGTAGAGGATTTAGGCTCATGAGAATTTTGAGTGCTGATGGATAGTTACATCAAACTGAATTATTGCTGATTATGTGATGCTTCTCATGCTTCCTAAAACTATTGAAAAAGAATCCTTCTAGGTTTCAAATCCTGAAGGTTTATAGGGTTCATATATTGAACTGGATCTTTTGTATATTAGGTTATTTCTAGCCATAGATATTGCCCCTAAGTTTTTTGACAGTACGTGTATGAAGTAAAGTTTGCAGATGCATTGTTTTTACATCATGGTAACACCACTGTTTTATCTGCTGGCAGTAACCACACAGGGTGTTTGCTGCAGTACAGAAAAAGACCCTGTTAGTCTACATGGAGCAGCAACCCTAACTTTGCATTTCTAGTCTTCTGAAGTGCCATTTTGATCTCATAATATTGTGACTTAATGTGTATTCTGTGCTTATTTCATAATTTATATATGTGTGTGTGTGTATATATATATCTCCCCTGTAACTTGGGAGATTCATTGATGTAAAAATGCCAGGTGACTTGTATTTATGAAAAGTGAGTTAAGTAGTTAGAGAAGAAATGGTACTTACTGCTTCAGATGGTGTTAGAGCTTCCCAACCAATATGCAGCTTTTAGTGAGTTAAGCTCCTTTGCAGAAGGAAACACCTAAAACATAAAAACTGTAACCTCTGCTTACAAGGTAAGGAGAAAATTTATTGTTCAGTGTGTCAATGGCTGTATGGAAAAGTTGCTTCTCTTGAAAACTCATGTCACTGCAGTAACCATGATCACCCATATTTTGAAAAGTACAAAGCTGGCAGAATGTCTCATTGCAGATGGTTTTTGTGAAGTAAACATTTCTTAGAAATGTCTGAAGCCTGGGACAATAAGATCTGTCCCTGTAAGCTTTTCTTCTTCCAGATGTTTATTTTATATAGACAGATACTATAGCTAAAACATTGTTCTACAATGCATAGTAAAATTCTGTAATCAGAGAAACTCCAGATGTGATTATTACACAGAAGCAAGAGGGGTTCTATTCATTTTAACTGTAGAAATTAACTACAGTCACAGGATTAATTACTTCAAGCACTAATAGCTGCGCCATTCTTGATTTTTTCAAAGACTGAAGAAGAAAAATTAATCTAGAAATAATTACTTCTTATTGTGTATGAAGAAGGGAAGGAGTTCAGTTGCTGATTGTTGAGATTTATTAACCCAAATAACACGAACAAAAACAAACAAGAAATCCCCTGCAACATATTTTGTTAATTTAAAATCTGTTGAAATTTCTTATGCATTGATTTTGCCCATACTTGAAAATGGCATTTGTTACAAACTGTAAGAGTTTGTATTCTGTGACAGTCAGGATAATGGATGGCATGTTTTAATAATGATGTTAATGAGTTTTTTTCTCCAGAATGAACAGTTGTTGTCATATATTCTGTATACATAGAAAAATGGTTATGAGAATTCTCATTAGAATCTCAATGAAGGTGAAAGCAGTTGTTGCTTATCATTTGGAAAGATTTTTCAAAAGCAAACCAATGTAATGAGAGTTTACAGAAGAGCATGTGGTTGTTTATTTTCTGGTAGGAGCTGTGCTTAATTTTCCCAGAGAAATAATGACATTGAAGTGTTTGGTAATACATTTTGAAATGTTGCTGTATTACAGTTTTGTGTTTCAATAAAGCTACATGCTTAGGTGTTTAATTTCATTGAGTAAGTGTAATAATCACAGTTCTAGTTAATAACATCTAAGGAAGCATCTCCAGACATGTCTCTGGACTGTTTTGGCAATCCTTTACAGAGTGCACAGAGACAGAATTCTTGTTTATGCATCAGTGAAACTTGACTGATGTGCGTAGGCAAGGGGATACTCTAGCCACAAAATATGGCAGCACTACTCCGTGATCAAGGCTTGAGTGCAAATTTCTTGGCTTTCTCTGAAACTACAGTCTGAGGTAAAACATAATTTCTTGAAGGAAGACAAGATATCACATTACTGTACTTCTTCTTGCAAAATAAAACTGAGCTGATGCTTAATGAGAGTGTTTTACTGATAATATTTCAAAGTAATGAATGATGCGTTAAATACTGTACCAGCTTTGCTCTAAACAGAGAAATCCAACTTCCAAGAAGCATTATTCATACCTTACTGAAAAAACTGTGTAGGCAAAAAGTAATAGAAATCATTACAGAAGTAAATTCAAAATGTGTAAAGAAAGTATTTCAAATAAATAGAAATCATTTCTTAGAAGCTCATCTTTCTATTAGAAAAGGCCTGGAAATGATGATCTCATTTCACAAAATGAATCTATCCTATATGGGATTGGTTTGTTTACCTTGAATTTCTGGTTTTGAGTTCTAGTAGCAATTCACTTCTGCTTTTTAATCACAGAATAGTCTTGAGTTGGAAGGGAGCCACAAGAATCATCGAGTCTAGCTCTTAAATGCACAGCCCCTGTGGATGTCAAACCCCAGACTTTGGTGTTGTTGGCACCATGTTTTATGGAGACAACAAAAAGCTTTTGGTGAAATACATATTTTAAAACTGGACAGTAAGCAGAAATATTGAGAGGCTTCCAGGAGTACTAGTTATTGAACAATGCTTTCTGTTATAGAAGGGTTGGAACAGAGAAATTTTAATTTACTGAAAAAAAAATTAAAGGAAAAAGGTAAACTTATATATCATATTCCATTCATTCTGGCATCCCTCTGCTCCTCTCTTCTTTGAGATTGCACCCAGCTCATAGGATACAGTATTGGGTGGAAGTAAAAAGGATATTCATACCCAAAGCCCCTAAATTCAGGGATTTCATTGGTGACTAATATATAAAGTAGAAGGCTGTGGAAAAATTGGAGTCTGTCCCTGCAGTGGACTGCTGATATTCTAATTTCTTTTTCACTGTTAAGCATGCATTTCATACATTTAAGTTAATGTACCTGAAAATTTTACCTGTGTGCTATTATGCTGATGATAGTTTTGGTTTGTTTTCAGCTGTGGGATTGGGATCTTGGTGCTTCCACATGACCCTGAAGTATGAAATGCAGGTGAGTTCTGATAAGTAGCTGTGAATCATTTTCTGTGTGTATCTCTGTACAGTCATATTGCCATTTCTTGGCTGGAAGAAACTTGTGTAAAATGAGTTAATCTTCCTTAAGTATCATTGTACATGACTCCTGCTCTCAACAAGGCAGTAATGCAGGGCTTGTTTCAATAGGTATTTTCCACTGATTATATACAGGAATATAGACTTGCATCTAAAATAAAAGCTATCATCAATCACTTACGTTGGTAGAGGACACTTTATCCTTTAGGAAATCATGTTATCTTCTTATGCAATGTGTTATTTTAAAATTCCCACAGCTTTGGCATAATAGCAAGGATTATAAAGTAGAGTTATTGCTATTTATTGTAATTTTTCTCATCTCTGTATTTCTACATTTTCTGTTTCTGTGTTTTTATCTAGCTGTACCTGTAGCATTAATACTGAAATCAGTATCTTCTGAGTAGCACTAACTGAGTCATCTTCTCTCTTATTTTTTTGAGTAGACAGCATTCTATAACATGTCACAGGACATAGGGATTGTCCTGGTATATCCTGTTTTCTAAAGGGACACAGGAATACTTGTCCTGTTGCTCTGTTTTAGATCTGCAAAGATTAAGGAAATGTCTTTGAATTGAAGTCAGGGTGAAGTGGGATTTTGTTCAAAATTAAGAAACCTACATTTAAAAATCTGTGCTAGAACTTTGTTCCCACCACAGTCAATGGAAATACACTTAAATCAGTGGAGAGAGGCAGTTGGCTGGGCTGAATCATTCTCCAGACTCCACTGGCAATCCTTGCTCAAAAAAGATTCGTTTGTCTAAGCAGAGATGTTTAGTGTTATTTCAGACCCTGTGAGTGTTCTCTCAAGCCTCCAGCTTCCATCCCACAGAGGTGCAGGTTTCTTAGACTCCCATCACATCTGCTGGACTTGGATGGGTGTGTTGGAGGAGACAGAGCATCCAGGGTGGCATTAGGCAACTCTGCTGTAGCAGCTGAATTGAGTCCTGCATTTCTGCTGGTCACAGTGGGACCTACCCATTGCTGATTGTTTGATGTTTGCCTCCATCGTGCTCTGGTTTGTGTCTCTGGCGTGTGGTGGAGACCCAGCTTCCACAGAGCATGCCGTTGTCACCATGCAAGAATGCTTGGTGCTCTTCTTGGCATGAAAAAGGTGGCTTGTAGAGCCATCTCACCGTGACATTTACCTGTATGAGGTGGTGAAACTGCCTTGAATTTCCTCCTTTTTCATATTATTTCTCTCAGCTGCTTGTTCCTTTCATGGTCAGTGTTTCAAATCCTCTTTCTCACATTGATGCAGAGGTGAGCAAGGGCACCCTGAAATCATGATCATTAAAATGATCCAGACTTAAAACCTTTTATGAAGGGGGAAGATTGTGGGGTTTTGTTTGTTTTGTTTCAGGTGGGGGAGGGGGTTAGGGTGTTACTTTGTTTTGGTTGGGGTTATTTTTCAGTTGTTGGAGGTTTTGCGTGTGTGTGTGGAGGCTTTATTTTAATCCAAGTCACTTTGCTGCTGCTTGCCCAATAGTTCTGGTGTTGCATCAGAACAATTAAGGGGCCTATGAACTGTGGTAAATACAGTGGGGCAGAAGCAGATGAGAGGGAAGCAGGAATGTCTTGCATCATCTTGTCAACTGATGTAAAAGGCTTCGTGTGAGGCAGAGAAAGTACATTTATTTTGGCAGTCAAGTGAAATCCACAAGTGGTCCATAATTATTCCAATTGTTTGCTTACTGATCACCATGGAGGAAACAGTTCAGCCAGTAAATAAACTTTGCTCATTCACTTTATTTCTTGTTATGATTAAAAATCAACATAGCTATTTCAAGGAGACTTTTTTTTTTTACATTTGTTTTGCAGTCATAATACTGTAAATGATGGATTAAATTTGCTTAATTAAAAAAAGTGAAAGCTTCTGTTCTTGAAAGCAGTTTAGAATATTTCTGAAGAGATCACCCCTTTTTCTGTTATTTTTATGGGAATCTGCTTGATTGGATTCTTGAAGAATGCACAAAATGTTTATTTAGCCAGTGAAATCAGCTCCCTGAGTTCCCTTCTTTCCATGGTTCTTCATTGTCCAGGCATGCCTTTGACAGTACTCCTAGAAGCATTAATTCCTTTGGATACAGAAGTCATTGTCTTCTGCATGCAAATTCTAGTTAAGATCTTTTGAGAGGCTCTTTGTTGCTAATGTAATGTCCCTGAGATGCTGCCAGGATATGAACTTGATATGAATCACCTGTCCAGATTTGAAAAATTTTCCTATATTGTATTTCTTGTTCATCCCCCACCTTTTTCTTTTATGAGGTGCTAAATGACTCACAATCTTTAACAGCCATGTGAATTAATCCTGTAGCTAATTCCTATCAGACTTGGAAAAGCACATCTTTGAATTTTTAAAATACTATTACTATAAGGCTGAATTCAGCTATTGCTTCTTTTTTGTTCCCTCTAAGGCATCACAGCAAAGATAAACCACTGTGATGGCAAGGTGCCACCAAACATTCCTGTTAGCTTCAGCTGCTACCAGCGTTCCAGATTCTGTCTTTGTGCTGCCTGTTGTGGTCCCTGACCCTGTAATGCACAGGTCCTGGGATTTTTACCTTGCTCTGCAAGGTTGTTTGTGTGCTGGCTCAGTCCCTGGGGCTGGCTCCTGCTCTGTCAGACTGATCTCTCACTGCAGAGAGTGATCAGACTGATCTCAGTCTGATCTCCTCACTGCAGAGAACCAGTGGCAACATCTGCCCTGTCAGTGGCAGCTGGGCAGCAGAGCTCTTTAGCACTCCTCTGAAACAGTTTCTGAGCTTTATATGACCAAAGTCACAACAAGCTAATACTTCACACTCAAGGTAATACATCTCTCTCCTTCCATAAGGAATTAGATCCACTTTTTTTCCCCCACAATAGGAAATTTCAAAGCTAAAATGAAGTTTCTGACTGTGCAGTTATAAAAGTATCCCAAACCAAATGGAATCAGGCTGGCACTATAAAAGGGTTTGAGTAAGCTGCTTACTGCTCTTAACAAGTCCCATTGTTTAGAGTAACATGGTTATGAACTTGTTAGGTATCCTGTAGCATTAGTAGGAAAGCAATTTCTTTACAGACTCAGCCATCAAGAGCTTTGAGTGATGATGGAAAAAGGTCAAAATCTTTTTTGCGTCTAGTTCTTGTTTTTCTTAGAAGTCAAATTCTAAAAGTTCTAAAAGCCCTTACTATTAATGTTTGCTTAACATATTAGAAATCAGGGGCTGTGGATCTTCATTGATCCATTTGTATCCTTTTTCATTTCCATGATTTTCAGTCCTTCTTAAGAGGAGGTAAGTTTAACTGCATATTCATAAGCAGAAATTCTTGGAAGTCCTTTGATGAGAAGTTTTACAAGAAAATTATGCTATGATTCTTTTTTCCTGCTAATGTTAAATGGCAATTTTGAATGTACCTGCTGTTGAGAAACCAACTCTCTTGTGATTACAACTTTAATTCCATTCTATTAAGGTGGCAAGTTCCTGGAGAAGTAACTGTTTTAGCTGTAACACACCAGTCTTCTCCCAAAGTATAAAAATTATTTAAGACAATAAAACATTATATGCAGCCATAATTTCAGGGGGAAAACCCCCCAAAAACAGCCCACAAGAACCCCACATCAAACAAACAAAAAACCCTGTTTCTGAATTAAAACAATGTAAGCAATTTCTAAAATTAGGAAGTAAACATGCAAGCATATTGCCCATCCTAATAGGCTAAAATTTTATTTTATTCTATGGGAAAATCAGGTTTCAATTTCTCTGTCAGGTAAGAAGATCCTACTGACTGTAAGGCCATAGATGGGATGGTCTCAGGCTCATTTTACAGAACTAATTCCTACAAATATTTTAAGAGGGATGAGCAGAAAAAATGTCAAGATTCTTTGAAGGCGTGGGCGTTTATGAAGCATAATGTTCAAAAGGTTCAGAGTAATAAGCTTTTTAATGCAGCAGCTTTGGTAGGTGAACAGGGTTTGACAGTGCTACGTGTTAGAGTACAGTCAAGGAGATGGATATCCAAATGACTTAAAAGCTCCTGTTTACCTAAGACTTAGCTCTCCTTAATTAACTTAGACAAGCTTGTAAGTTAAAAGTAGCTTTCATGTTTTGATGTCTTTGCTTTTTATAGCTGTTGGATGAACTGCCAATGATATACAGTTGTTGTGTGTTTGTCTACTGCCTGTAAGTATTTGTTAATTTTTTTTTCCTTGAATATTTATGAAATGTTAACTTTTGAAATGTAGAGTCTCTGAAGCCAAGTTTAGCATATATAGAGAGAAAGCTTCTACTGCTTTCAGTGAGACCTTTGTTTTTGTATAGCATTATGATATTAAAGTACCAGGGTGGCTTTAGTTTTTGCTAATTTAGATATATTTTACCAGGTGTTTTTTTAAATAGGGAAAACACCCCACTCATTAAAGACTTAGAGTAGTATACGATCAGTGCTCAGTGCGACTTGTATAAAAACAGCAGACATAGTAATATCAACTTCAGTAATGCCTACAAAATTAGCAACATTATAATTTATTGGAGCTGGATTTCTATGATGTAGTCTGGCTCAAAATGCAAATTTCAGGTTTCTGGCTAAACCTGCTTTTCACTCATCTGGAAAATTAAAGGGACGAGATTTTATGAGGAGTTGAATACATATTTTGGGGAGAGTGTCTTAGAACCTGCATGACAGCTTAATGTGATGCCAGGATGTGTTCTCCCATTTAATTTTGTGAGCAATGTTGCATTTGACAACTGTAAAGATACCCTAAGTTGGCTTTTCCTTGCCTGTTGCTGCAAGGTCTGGATCTAATATAATTTGTTCTGTCACTTGGCAAATCCAAATGATAAATCAACTTGTTGCAGACAAAAAGAGGAAAAAAAAAATCTTTTTGCTTTTGAACATGTCAAATATTCAGCTGTTGAAAATTGGGATGTCTTGTTGAAGATTACAGGTAGCTTGCAATGGAAATGGGATGCTTTAGGACTAAACCGCCATCTATGGAAATTGCCCTCAGTTTGTGACTCATACATCAGTGTGATTTGTACAAACTCAGGACCAGAATCATAATGCCTCTTTTAAAGGAAATATTTCCATTTTAGTTCTCTATCTCCTTGAAATTGCCATTGCATTTGTCTGATTTGAATGTGATGGGGAAAAAGGATGAGAAATGGCTATAAAAATCTATCTGATTTTTTTTTTTTTTTAGTGTAGTGGTTACCTTTTTATCTTCAAAAGCACTGAAGTCTGTTACTGCATTTATAGCTACAATAAGATTCTGTTTATGTATGTCTGGTAGCAATTAAAATGCTAAAAAATGAGCTAATGTGTAGTTTGGGAGGCCTTTAATTGTTTTGGTTTGCTTGAAGGTAGGTTGCAGGTGGTTGTGCACAGGCCATTCCCTTATACAGCATTCAGTCCTGCTGATTCTCAAGCTGTATAATTACTTCAGCAAGCCATTCTGAAATGTAGCACATTGTGCTGCCTTTAGACTTTTTGTTTCCCAAATGTGATTTTATTTTATTTCCTTTTATCCATTCATGATGGTGTCTATTTCTCCAAGTTTATAAACAAAGGAACTAGACAGATGTAATTTGGAATTATATAGACAGCTTCCTCTAGCCCTGATGATAATGGGCTTCTCAAAATTCCTTTTTGCTGGGTTTTTTTGGACTTTTTTTCTGATGGAGATACAGTCTGGCATGTGTGTGTATTTTCCATCACAACTGAGACTGAGGTGAAGCGTAGAGATTGTGGAGGTAATTTTAATTGGTTGTTTTACATACTGGGAGCAGTCAGGTTTTACCTTCCACTTCTACCCGTACCCAGTCTAGCAAATTTACTGCACTGCAGCTATAGTGAAGCCATAAACAATCTACATTTTAAGAGATCTGAGTTCACTGTTTTGTAAGGCAGTCCTTTTCCTACACTGCTGTTTCCTCAGTAATGTTTTTGACAGCTGTGTTGCATTTAAAACTAATTTCTAATTTGCCATCCATTATTACCCTGTAAGCACCTTCTGAAAACACTTCTGCTTCACAAACTCTTTTCTTAGAGTGGGTTACTTCTTGGCATAGACTTGAGCCTATTGCTGTTAGGGATTTTTTGCCTTGGATTTTTTAAAAAGAACACTTACTGTTAAGATTATAATTTTTCTTCTTAAAATAATGCATCTTTATTGAAGGAGTTAAAATTTCTTGAGGGGCCTAAGACTAATTCGGATCAATTTTCTCATGAATTTTTTGATATTATGCCTTGGAAATTGCATCCATTATAGGTAAGTGATGAATGTTATCTCTCTCCTTTATCTTCTCTTCCAGGTATGAATGTTTCAAGTACAAGAATACAGTCAATTATGCACTACTTTTCTTGTTAATAACATACAGCGTTGTAGTCAGCATAGTAAGTAACTTTTTCTAATATGGCATTTTCTTTCACCCTTAGCTTGGCATTTTTTTCTGACAGTGGAGGAATCTTACAGAGGCAACACTAAATCTCTGTCACTTCCAGTCAAGAAAGACAAATTATTCTTTTGTTGGGAAAATTATGTTGCTGGCCAGAGAAACCTGAAACCTTTCTATCTAAACTACTGTATAGAATACATAAGGAAGAAAAGCAATAATCCTTGTTGCTAGAATAGGAATGTGAGAAACACAGTTGCCATTGACTTGATATGAGACCTTGGATAAGCTGTGTTCCTCACCTTCTCTCACTTTAATTCATCTGTAGAAATAAGAATCATTCTGTTTGCAAAAAAGTGGACTGTGATACCCAGTTCAGGATGCAGACTGGTGTTTTAAAACAAGCAGAATAAGAGAAGAACTTAGCTGTTAGTTAAAATGCTTCTTTTTTTTTGTGTCACAGCTAACTTGACTCCCTTTGTCAGTGGAGTGTTCTTCCTTTATGAATAAATTCAGTTTCGTGCTGGCTGTTACAACCACAGATGGAATTTCCTATGTAATTTTTATTGATAACCATTTCTTTAAAAATTGAAGTATTTTTAAAAATCATCTTAAGCTGACAAAATACTTGCCTCTTCCATTTCTCCTAAACATTTTTACACTTGTGGCATGTTATGCCTAAGGTCTAGTGCCCTTCCCTCTTCAAGAACATAAATTAAATTAACTGTATTATGAATAGGAAGAACTGCCAGCTTTTTGGAAAATGAATTGAAAGGTTAAATTATTGTCAAAAACAATAATAGCAAATCAAAGTTGAGTGTGTTTTCTTCTTGCAGTGCATATCGAGAACATCTGGTATCTTCAGCATCTTAATTGGTTTCTTATGTGTTCAACTCTACTAAAGTAGAAGCCTTATGTTCGATGTTAATGTTTCTATTTGTGCTTCTTAGTTTAAAATAATTCCGCAGTTAAAACCTCAGGTTCTGCCTGAGGAAACTTCAAATGTTTGATCGACTTTAATGATAAATGGAGCATGCATGGCTTGATTCTAACAGCAGAAGCCTTGGCAATATTTAGATGAATAATATTATGATGATTCTGTTGCAAATTATTTCTTTTTTAATCTTTCCAGGTTTACCTAGATTTGAAAGAGCCTGTATTCCATCAGGTAAATCTTGCTCAGTTGGAACAGTTAATTGTGGTTTTTAATTATGCTGTTTTAATGGAATGTGTTACAGTATTTTACTGCTAGAAGAAAGACGGAAGGGAAGCGCAATTTGCCGTTTGCTTTTTCTTGAAGCAGAATTGCTGCCTGTCATGTCACCATCCTCTTACTTAGTGACCTGGAAACTGGAATGCTTTAATGCTTGTTGTGTTTTAGCTTCTGACCTAATATTTCCCGTGGCTTTCATCAGTGGCAAGTGTAATGAGGTGACCCTGAAGGTGTGTGAGAGAGGAACAGCTAAATGAGTCTTTTTCTATTGCTTTTCATTAGCAGCTGCTTTGAAACTATGACCTTACATCATAGGATGGCTTGATTGACTTAGCACCGTGTTCTCTCTGCTTGGGTTTTTTAACTACTCAGGTTTTACTTGGTGGAAATTCAAGGTGACTCTAAGCAGAGAGTGCCTCCTAGGGTTATGTAGCAGCCTGCCTTGTACAGGCTTAATGGCATATTTGGTACAGGCTCCTTTTGTAGCAGCCCAAGAATATTAATATGCATCCCCTGCCTCTGGGGATAGGACTTGCATCGCTTGCCTCTTCACAGGAGGTTAGAAATAATACTCATTTCTGTATGCCATGGGTAGTTTTGCCTCATTTATGATTTTTCTGACTAGGGATAACAGCTGAAAAATTGCCAAGCAAAATGCACTGAGCTCTTTGTAGGACAGAGCTTTAAAGCCTTAATTTTTGAAATTGGTAGTGTCACTGCTTGTCAAAATGTGCCTGCTGCATCAGCAGTTGTAAAAATGATATGTGGCTCCTGTTGGTGGATTACTGAAGTGCTGATCAAGAGAATAAATCTTCAGCTGCTCCAAATAATCTCCCCTTGAAACAGGAATTGTTAGCTCACCTGTAGATTAAAGAGAAAATTGCAGTGTGCAGTTTTTTGGTGATATTAATTAAATCCTTTTTTTTCCCTACTTACATTTCCAGCAGAAGGATACTGGCTGGGATGAAAGTGACAATTTCTGATCCTTTTACTGAGTTCATCATATCCGGTTTTGAATGAAGTGATTTAGAGTAGTTTTGTTCCCAACAGTGGCAAAATTTACTATTATAATCAAGTTTTATCTCTTTAATCTATTACTTGTCCAAGCTTCATTTATTGGAATAAATACATCACAGCTTCACTAGAGTCCAGTTTGATGCATTGGCATAGATATTCCCCTCTGTCACAAAAACTAAAACAATAGATATTGTATCATTTGGGGAAAGAGTGAAACTTTAAACTGATGTCCCAGACCTTTAATTTTCAGCATCTGATTTCTCTTAGGTTCAGAATATGAATTCCCTCTTATAATATATATATGAGGAATCAATGTAGAAAATATTTGGATCCCATAAAAGTGTTGGACTTCTTACAACAATTCTTTGCAAATTGATTTTTATGGAGAACATACAGTTATGGCCAAATTCCAAATGTTCAAGTACTGTACTCCTTTTTTCACAGTCTTTGCCAAATATGTTGTAAATCCTGAGGAAGTATTTCCCTGACTGCAGAGCTAAGCAAGGTTATTTTCTTAATACTTGTACATTATTTTAGAGTGCATTAAAAAAAATTAAATAATTTCTGTAAGCATTTTCAAACTAAATTGGTCACTTAGACCTGAAGTAAAATTAAATATGTTCATGCAGTCATAGTTTAAATCACAGTCTTTTTAACTGGGTTAGAAAGCAGTATCGGGTGATAAAGCAGCATTTGGTTCTTCTAGGTGTTGGTGATCATTTTAAGTTGTCAGCCTTGCAAAAAGAGGAAGAACTACAAGGATAACTTCTTATTATTCATTTTTTCAGTATGGATTGTGTTTGTTTTTTTTTTCCTCTGGAAGGAGGCTGGTAAGAATGGAAAAAAGGATCCTATTATATTTAGCAACCAGGATCCAAGGCTCATTTTTCCCCAAATTACTTTTACTTGTTTTTCCAATTTAGGCTCAAAAATTGCCAGCTGCCAACAGGGCAAAAAGGTGATTTCAGTTTGTTATCCATGACACAGTGGCAACAGAGACCAACTTCTTTTTTCTGCATCCATATATTAAGGGAGATCTTTAAAGGTTTTAGTGCTTCAGTTGTAGGAGGGATGACATGCATGTTTTGGGCAGTTGGAGGCAGCACATCATTAGAAGGGAAAAGACGATTCCTGCTTGACAACTGATCTCGTATTTTTTGCCACCTCATCAATTAAATGAAATATATTAATGGTCTTTACAGGCATATATTGTCTCGTTTATGTTCAAATCTCACAGGCTAGAGCACTGTTAGTCCTAATTTTTAAGGTATTGAACAACCCTTTGTCCCATCTGCCTGGTTGTTTTTAAGCCAGCATCATTGTCACAGAAAACAGCTGTGCCTCTCCTCTCTTTTCCATCTGGCACACAAATTTATTTTCTGATGTGAATTTGATTGGGGAACTCAACAGGTTGAAGCTCTCCTCGGAATTAATTTTAAATCAGATTAGTTGTTCATCCCTGTTTACCACATGTATACAAGGAAAGGGGAGGGGAAGAATGGCTGCTAGTGTGAAGTGATCCACAGACATAGAGACAGCCCTGGAAGTAGAAGTAGTTACTCTGGAAGTTAAACTTTCAACCCAAGTATTACAAGTAGCCTTTTTCCTAATATGATGAGGCCTAGGAGCTGTCACATACAAAGCAATGTGCTCCATCTGATTTGTCTGCTTGCTGCAGACACTTGTGGTGATCAAATACCTCATTCAGCTAGTGGGCCAAGTTATGTGAATAGTGAAATAGTTCTAAAAACCTGTTTTATTTGCATAGTCACCAGCTGTGACAGTTTGAGGCAAATTTTAGCGAACAAATAATTAAAAGGTTGATGGAAAATTAGATTAAATAGCTGTTTCTTCTACATTAGGAAATGTGATGTGAAAAATAGGCATTATAGAATGTTCTTGTGGTGTCCCATGAGAAACCAAGCTAGCTGAAGAAGCAGATTGCTAGGAGAGTTGCATATAAGGGAAGGTAGTGACTAGTGAAAAATTAGTACAGGAGATTATGAAAAAGCCTGGATTTTCTTGGAATCAGTAGCAGAACTGTTTGGTTTGCTTGGTTTCCTTTTTAACGACCTGTAGCAGGAAAAAGAAGAATGTATTTTTGGTATTTGTGATGATACAAAGTTCAGAGTTATCACTGAGTGCTGGGGAGGAAATGAAGAGATAACTGGGAGACTGGATGAGGACTGATTCAAAACAGAAGAGATGCACTGATGGACAAATACCAATTATTCTTGTCCTAAACTGTTCACAGATCACCCAAGGAGGGGATGGAGTGCCTAGATGTGTTCACTGTTTACAGTGATCAGGGATTTTTTTTTTTTTTTTTTACTTTCAATAGACATAAAATACAAGTATTGGATTTACTTCTTCAGCTTACTTTGAATAAGAGGGAGAAAGTAAGGATGGCAGGAAAAGGTATTTCATTTGCCGTTATAAAAAAATTACTAGATTTTTTTTCTCTAGGGTTGTTTTAAATATACAAGTGCAAAGAAGAAACTGAAATCAAGATGAAATGTATATATAGGAGTACGTAAGTGAGCCTGAAACTGCATGAAGAATATGTTATGTCTGGGCACAACCTGTTCAGACTTGCAGGATTCACCATTTTGGGGAATCTATGTGGATGCACTGGATGTCTTACAGCTCTCCAGCGTCCCTCCTGCTGCTAAGGCAATAGTTATTTGTAGGCTTGTGGCTAATATATTGTGCCTTTTAATGAAATATATTCTTACTTTCTGTATATTCAGGTTCCCTAGTATTCTGTTCAAAATGACCTTTTCAGGCATGTCTTCACCACAGAGCTTTTTCTGTTCTGTCATTGTCCTGCTGGGGAGCACATATAAAACTAACTTGAGTGGCATTTCACTCTTACACAGCTCATTGGAGGATGTCTTGCCAAGCAAGTACAGCTTTCATTCTGACTGGTGCTTCTACCTGCACAATAGCTTAGGGAATGAGGAAGGATATTCTGAGCTCCAAAGGTTTGGCTCTACAAGTCACTGGAGGGGAAGCTTGATTTTCTGTGGCAGTGTCCCAGAGGCTCTACAGCAGCAATGACTTGTCATGTTGCTGTCACATACATGCATCTAAACTGGACCAAACCCAGTGAATCTGAATTAGTTCATTCAGGAGCTGTCAAGGCAGCCTGTGGTACTACACAGCTGTAACTGTGCTGAGTTACTTGGTGTTTCAGTGGCATCTTGGTTGGCCTTCCTTTTTTTCTCCGCTCAGATTTTTGCTCCAGAAATCCAAACCCATGTAGAACTCAGTTTTCTTTGTTGCAAATTGCAAATAGAGTTTCCACATTCAAGTACTTAAGTAACTGTCTTTAATGGCTGGTTGGGGTATTAGATAAGCTGGTTGTCAAGATCCCAAAATCTCAGTGTGTGCCCAATGTGTATACTAATATTTGGGGCTGATAAATTTACTTTATTAAGCAAGGATGGGTAGAAAGAGCAGAGGAAACAGAAGTGGAAATAGCAGGCTATTGCTGCTTTCTGTACAAGAAGGGTAGATGAAGAACCAGTTTTGTATGCTGCCCCTCTTAGTGTGGAGTACCAACCTGTGACTTACATAAGTGAATTTATGTATGATTTGCTTAATTGCCTCCACATTAAAAATGCTGCCAGACATTGAGCCCTGAAATGCTTACTTCCCATTTTTGAATTAGGAAGTTCTTCATATTTGGCCTTTTTATGAGGTAATCGACTGTGTATTCATCAGAATTTGGGTTTTTCCCTCAATTGCAAAGATACCTTCAAAGCTGAAATATGCATAGCTTTATTTGCATCTGAAACAGCAAAGAGGGAACTGTCTAGTGGCAACAGAAGATTCAGACTCTCATCTTTCCTTTTGTTTCTGTTGCAGTACAGTGATGTTCTTTGGCTTACAGTTTAATGGCAGTGTGAGACAAAATAGCAGAAAACTTGCTTGGGTTGTCACTTAAATTATGTGTTAGTTAAAGAAAAAGGAGGACAAAGGAATGGAAAAACTTAACTTGAATAAGGCAGATTTTTCTTTTTTTAATATAATATTGGACCTTGTCCTTTTTTGGCTGGGTGGGTAATACCTAATAAAGTTTTAGCATGATAAAGATAGTAAAGCCAAAGGTGGTAAAGGAGATAAAGTAAGCACTGCTGCCTGACATCTGAGCTAAGTTGTGCAGCATGGTGTGTAGCCCCCGAGTAAGAAATAGCTGAGGGAGGCGTGCAGCTACAGTCCCTGTATCACAGCAGCACCTCCTGGGTGCTCACCTTCAGCGAGGAGGATTGGAGCATGCAGAACAGAACAGTTTGTTGTTCCAGTCTTTCACAGGCTTTTAAACACAAATGTGTTTTACTGCTAACAACCTGTTTGGGTGGAGAAGCGGAAAAGGCAAGAAATTGAAGTGTCAATTATGGACATATTTTTCTTCAGTCACTGCAAGGTTCTTTTTTTTTTTTCTCTTTTCTTGCTCCCTCCGTTGATACTGTCCTCTTCTGCAAGCCATTAATTCACTAGGAAATACCAAGCCGAAAACTCTGCAAAGAAAGCTTTTCTGAGCTTTTGCTCTTTCCTGCTTTTAGCAACTGCTGAAAAAAGTAGCATTTTACCTGGGCTTTGGGCTGCCTGTGAGAAATGTTTCTCTAGGCGTAGTCTGACATTACTGAACTCCCTGCACAAAGAATCCAAAAGCAATTTGGGTGCAAACATAAGGGTGGTCACAACCCCTAATGTGTATGACAGAAGTTGCTCTTAATTGGCAGATTTTTTCCATATCTCTATTGCAAAAGGAGTATTCTAGCGACAGAAATTTTAAGAAGGAGAAGATCAGCAAATCAAACTGTAATTTGGATTCTGGAGGAGCTTTTCGATGAGTATCTTCCTCTATACCATCCCTCTTTTAGAATAAATTGCTGGATTTGATTAGAAAATAAATGAAAAGGGCTGTTTTAAATGAGACTGATAATGTATTTATGTGGTGGGATCTTTTTAGGCAAAATGTCACCAATGAAGAATTGTACCAGCGGGCAGCACCTAGCACACCTGAACACTCCCCTTCCTAACCTTAGCTTGGCACTGATAAGCACTTGATACTCAGGCTGTGTCTAACAAGTTTTGTTGGTTTTCTTTTTTCCTGGTTTACATGCTGTACCCCAACAAGGGGACTGGAATTAACTAACAGCTTTGTATAAGTTACAAGCCAGAACCAATTAGCCTTTCAAATAGTTTTGCTTTGTTTAGCTCTACAGAGCAGAACACACAGTAGTAGTAGTAGTTTATTTACTGAAGTTCTTTAATCTTGTTCTGAATGCAAATGAAGAGCTGCTGTGCTGACTGACTTTGAATAGTCAGTCTTGGAGCTTGCTTTTACCTGTTGTCAAACATAAGGGCTCTGCTGCCTGTCTTGTTCTCTATGCATGCACTGATAATAAATACAGCTTGTGCTACTAACCTCATCCTTAAAGCTAGAAGGAGTTCACAAATTTGCCTTTATGGACTTCTGGAAGGCAGGTTTCACTTTGCATTATTACAGTAGCCTATTTTATGTGAGCTGACTAGACATGCTTACAGGATAGTAGGATCTGAATGTCCCAGTTACAGCAGAGTGAGAGGCAGTCCCTGTCTCAAAGACAGTCAAAGGAGGGTCTGAGGAGGTCACTAGAACATGTTAAGTACACTGGTTTGGAAGCACACTTTGTGTGAGGTTTAGTGGCTTTTAAAAGTATACAGCAAAGGTTTATCACTTTTCTGTTTCATGTAAAACAAAGACAGAATTAGATAGTAGCTAACTAGAAGCAAGATGAGAAAGTTAAGTCAGTGAACAAGGAATAAAAAAATACTGTGAGGCTTGTGGGCCACTGGAGAGAGGCAAAAAGAGCAAAGCACAGCTGCTTGGAACAAACTGCCTTTTGGCAGGAGGAAACCAGTGTTCAGAATAAAAACCAGAAAATAATTGAATGTCACCAATGTCTAAAAATCCTCCCCGCTGCAGTGACTTCTGCATCACACTCAGGCATGACTGGCCACATTTTTTCTCTTCTTTAATCTGTACATCTTGGAGGTGGTGTTACATGGATTTGAAGTTTGTGAATAAAAAAGGAGAGTGATTTAAAGATCACGAGGCAAAAAATAAATTATTGCTTTGACTTTTTATAAGTCAGGTGATTGCATTCAAATTCATCAAGCCTACAGTGAGTCAGATTTTGCTCATGGGTCTTTTCAGAGTGTGCAGCCTTCCCACTATATAATTAGATTGAATCCAAACAATCTGTAATAGTTGTTTGAAATGCTTCCCAGAAAGTTTTTCCCCCATAGTGATGCTCAGTGTGGGAATAGCACATAGTCTATTCAGGTGTCTGCTTTCAGGAAAACATATTAATCAAGTATCAATGAAAGAAGTACAGCTTTCAAAAACAGTTTTAGCTGATGCTTGTACAATCCTGGGCTAAAATGCATAGAGAGAGAAGAGCTAATAGGGGTTAGTAACTAACCCGGTTTTGATTTCAGCATGCTTTCCAAGGCTGCCATCTAGTGTTTGCTTTCCCATGCAGAACAGTCCAACATTGGTTTTACACAACTGACTTTTCCTGTAATTGTATAAAGGACATGCTTTATAATCATACTTTTATTGGAAACTTTAACAGAAGTCTTTCTGGAGATGAAGTTAGAAGGAATGTTATTATCCTGAAGCTTAAAAAAAAACAAAAAAAAAACCAAAAAAAAAAAAAAAAAAGAGGCTTCAAAAATTTTACTGCTTTAATTTTTTATAAAATCCCTTTAACCCAACTGCTGAATTTTATCTCTTTTTTTTTTTTTTTTTCAGATCATGTATGGAACACTAGTTTCCATCATAGTTCTAAGATCTGTTTATATAGTATTATGGTAAGTAATCATTTAATTCAGCATTGTTAGTTACAACATAGCATTTGCAGCTTTTATTTTTGGTTGGCTTAACATGAGAAATTGGCAGTGGGAGAATTTCTTTAACTAAGTACATAATATGAGCTCCTGGGTTGGAAGGGAATGGGTCATCACCTTGCACTTTTTTGAAGCCACTGGAATAACATTAAACTAAACTGACATTTGTACACTTAAGATCAGTGTTTACTGTCAGGTGTTCTGCTGGTGGCTTCAGCTGTTAGCCTGGGATTTAAACAGAAATTGAGTTTGTCTTCATATTGCTGGGAAGTGTGAAATCTGTTGTTAGTGTCCAAACTCTAATGATAATGCTGGGAGAGTGGTGAGAGTGGAACCATCACTTAGTAATTTCCTTTCCTCTTCCCTGCTTGAATATTTAAAAAATAATAACACATGATAGTTTTTCTTACACTTGTGATTGGATAAAATCAGGCATAATTTTATGGAAATTGAAATTAAAACTGTAATAAAAGGTATCAAAAGCGCTAGGAGATACTGAGAAGAATTAGAAACATCAGAGCAGACTTGATAGGTAAAAGGGAGGAAGATGGAATTTAATCAGTATTGGAGTAAACACATAACCTTTAGTTCTCAGGTTGGTTGCCCATTTCTGTCTATCCCCTGTGAATATTTGTTGTTCTCATGTGTTTGAGGATTGCTTCTGAAAATTACTTATTTCTTTCTTCTGTCATCATTTTAAATGTGCTTTTTGTTAATCTTTGTTTCAAGTTCCACGTGTGTGTGTTCAGGAACACAAAATTAAAAAAATGTGAACTTGATGTATTATAGTATCCTCAAATATTCTGAGTTGGAAGAGACCCACAAGGATCAAGTACATTCATTGAATCACCTTCCAGCTGCCATTTCAGTTCACATGGTTTGGCTTTCCCCCAGAAATTCCCACAGACCAAGTGCAAATAATCACAGACTTTTTTGTTAAGCAAAAAGAACTTAAAACTGATAGTGTGATGCAGCTTTAGAAACAACCATCAATTTAAAGGCACTTTTCAAACCTATGGATTGGAAATTTTAGTCCTCACCTAGAGATCTTAAGTGATACTACATTAATTCACCTCCAAGGAGAACTAAATTTAATCAAATTGAAGTAATTTTAACTTTGTACTTATTCAAGGATTTAGCTCAGTTCTAGTCTCTTAGATTGTCTATTTCTGTCTGTGTAGACAAACTCTTGGGCCTGCTATTTTTCTACTTCTACAAATTCCAGTTATGCATTCTCATTATTTCTGAAGCATTTCGTAGACTTCTGTCTTTATCAATAACATCACCACCTTCCCCTCCCAAAGTATGATTCATTGTTTTGCTCCAGCAAAGTCTGTCTCTGAAGTTTCACCTAGTTTTAGAGGCTTGGAGTGTATATTCTTAATTAGCTTGATCACTGTCGCAACAAGGCCCTACAAAGACTTACTTCCCCCATTGGAGTTATAATGCAAACTGGGTAGAAAGCTGGGATGGGAGGAGAAGTAGGTTTAAACTACTTCTAAATTTTAACTAAACTACTACTAATTTTGAATTAGTTCTGCTAGAGAAGCTCTATCAACCTGAAGGTACCCTTTCTTTTCTCTTAAATTTATCCCCAAGCACACTTTTGGGTTTATTTTCTCTGCACTGCTAGAATGTATTCCTGTATTTCCATCAGTAGCACTAGCACTTGGCCAAGCCTCTTCCAACTTAATACTGACCCTGATTTCTGCTTGTTTTTTTCTTACTTCACTTCCTATCACTCATATTTCTTCATGTGGGCCTTGAAGTCACTCTGAGATTAGAGTGACAATCCCAAAGAACAGCATGTTATCCCTTCCAGGCTACTACCTCATCCTGTCCTCACCAGTTGTTCCTCTTCCTGCCTGTTCCCTGCCACTTTTCATCTCTTTCTTAGGTCTGCTTCCTTCCCAAGATTACAACTGGGCAAATATTGTTCTCTGTTTATAAAGCATGTTCCCTGTTAATAAGTGATACCGGTTGATTCCTTCACAAAACACCACTGTTTATTCCTCAACAATTCCAGCTCTAATTATCCATTTACCAGCATGTTTAATATACTGTTTAGTGCTCTGTCATGTCACGGTCATGCTTATGTCTCTGGAGCACTGAGGGCATAATATTACAGTGTAGTTTTTGCCATGTACTGCATGGTGCTCCACACATTAATTAGACTAAACAAATAATAATTTTGCTAGTTTATATTGGCAGTCAATTTGTGAATATGTACAGCTTGTGTCTGGTTAGAGCTTCCTCCACAGGGCAAGCTACCTGTTGTGTCCTGCACATTTTGGTTCCCAGTGCTCACAGCTCTGAAATGTGTTTTAAGCAGAATCTCAACTTTGTGTTCATAATGCTTAAAAATAATTGGAACAGTATTTCATGGCAGCCTTTCAGGGCTGGATTTGGGTTTGCTTTTTGGACTTATTAGTGGGAAAAGATTGAAGTTTACAATTTCATGGTCCAACCTGAATGTAGATAGGGAAAGTAAATTTATTAACGATGCACTTTCTTGCATCTGATTCTTCTGTGTGTGTTTTCCATATCTTAAAGATATTTTTTCTGCCAAAATTAAATTGACATTTTTCTGTTCCCAGTAGCATTCAACTCAAAGAGGATCATAAAAGTACTGGGGTTTAATACCATTCATTTGATTAGTTCTTGGTCATGGTGGTCTATGTTAGCAAAAGAGCAATTTTGAAAGACCATATTTGTACAAATACCTTAGAAGAGGGATAGCATCTCTNCCTTTTAGCCAACTTCAGTTTTCCCACTTTTTGGTTTTTCTCGGAGAGTGCAGTATTCAGGAAAACAATTATAACTATAGAAGTAAAAGAACAGTCTCAGAGAATATGAGTTCAGGAGAGAGGAGAAGTAAAATACAATATTTAAACAGATGAAATTTGAAGTTGGTATTTTTTTCTTTTAGGGACAAAACCAAATGGATAAAGAATTTTATTTACATATAACAGCATTTCTGTTTGCTACACATATTTAGTGTAGTATATGTTAGTGTATTTCTGTATCTTAAAGCATTCTGAACTAAACTTTGTATTATTTCTCTCTCTAGGGTATACCCGTGGCTTAGAGGTCTAGGCTATACATCTTTAACTGTATTTTTAATGGGATTTTTTCTCTGGAATGTGGACAACATTTTCTGTGATAAATTGAGGTGAGTTTTTGCATTTGTCTGGATAGCTCTTAATAGCTTTAAAGCATAAAGGTTGGATTATTTGTGATGTGCATATTCAAATCCATCTCATTGTACATATGGTATGCTGCCTACAAAACATCCATGAGATCTTATGCCAATTGCTCATTTCTAGAGTCAGCACTCAACATGGGCTTCTTTTAAACTTTTTTTTAACCATTTATAGATTTATTTTTGTTATTTGTCTTAACTTCAAATTAAATTGAGAGAAACAATGTCAAAGAAGTAATTTTGAGGATCTGTGACTGACTAAAGCCAGCTATTCCTGCTTGATTTCATGTGTTATCCTGCTCGTTTGGGGTTTTTTGGGTTTCTGCTCTTCCATTTTCCAGGAAAATATCAAAACCAGTAATTCTGCATGTTAAAGAAGACATGCAGAACTACCACTCCTGCTACTACTGTTCAAGAAATACCTGGTACAATATCCTTGTTACCAATAAATAACACTTGCAATTCATGTGTTGCTCAGCCAGCTGGAGGAGATGGAAAGGTTAATGCCAGCATCCAGAAAAAAAACCATTTTTGACAATTTGAAACGTTGTTATGCCATTGAGTCTGTGTTGTACAGAATTGTCCTAGTAGGCTGGTTTGTCAGAGCCAAACAACAGTGTGCTGTAAAGAAGTCTGAAGTTTTCCATCCCTTCTGACTCTTCAATCCCTGTGCTGGGTTAAGTCAACTGTAGGTTAATTCCAACAGAGTATTCTTTAAAACTTTTTTGAATTAATATAATACATGATCCTCATCCCTAGGAGCACTTGATACAGATGGAATAGACTAGTTATTTGGCAGCACAAGTGGCTGGGTTTACAATTACTTTGCAAATATTGGCATCAGGGTTAATTTTTGCAGCTGCCTCACATTCACTGGTGAGATCATAACCCCCAATTCACCAAACCTGCTGAGTTGCTCTGGGTCTATGGGGATTTTGAACTGGTTCCTAGGCCCAAAAATGACACCAGCTGCTGAGGCACTCTTTTCCATCCTCATTTCCCAGGGGGAAAAAGTATTAGTGCCTTTCCTGTAATACTTGTTTGATTATGGTGATAGAGAAAAAAAATGTTTGTTTATTAGCTTTAATCAGACATCTGCAGAGCCTTAGATTTCTCCAGGAGGTATTATAATTTGAACCTTTGGAGAAAATACATTTCAGTTCCTTGAAATTCTTTATTCTCTGAAGGTCTAACTTGTGAATCATCCACCTACCAGCTCTGTTTAGGTTTAAAGTTCAAAACTGAGTTTTGATTCAGGGTTTTTTGTTCTGTATTTCATTAAATCTGCAGCTTATTTAAAAAAAAATAAAAGTAACAAAAAGTCTGTATCACTCAGTTTCTCTGGTTGGAGTGACACCCTTTTGAATTTCAGCTTACAATTCCTGCCATCCAAAGGCTTGGAACTTGTGCTGGGCTGCCAGTCTGCATGTTCTACTCTGTCATTCCTGAGCTGCCTCAACTGAAGCTGTGTGCTAACGCTTGTGACAGAGCAGCTTTGGACCAAGCACTGTAATATCAAGCAGTAAGGACATATTCCAAGAGCTGCAGATTTTTCTTCCTTAACACATGCAATCATTGTTTTCCTTTTGTTGTTTTGACAAGTGAAATTAAAGTGTAAAAAAAAAAGACCAGCAGATGCAAACAGTTCCTTCACCCTCAGCCAAAATAGGCATTATCGGCAGAAGCCTAGTGAGTATGAGAAATAAGAGCAATGTAGTTCCTTCTCTTTATTGCTTTATCTCCATTCCTTAGCCCTTCCCAAGTTGTTCACACCCCATAACTACAAAATACAAAGCATGTTGGTGGAGTATTTCAGACCTTCTACTTTAATTGCTTCCATTAAACACCCATTTTGTCCCTGTTTTTGAGGCCAACAGAGAAAGGCAAGTTGAGCTTCCATGGACCTGCAGAATAGGTGGTGTGATTGCCAGATTTAAAGTGATGATGTCTGATAAATCTCATTTCCCCTCTCGGATCATAAACTCATCATTTCATCCTATGGATTATATGGTTTTGGGGAGGAGAATGGTAGAATTCATTTGGGACTGTGAGATGCCATAAATATATTCCCTGAAATTTGAGTCCAGAAGTAATTGATCAATCATATGAAGAAATGTGTTTTCTTTAAATGTATAAGCAAGTCAGTTTGCTGACACCTCTCTGTACTGGCAGTGTAAGGTATGACTGCTGCTCCTCACCTGCTGAATGCCTGACTCCATGAAGCCTCACCTGTCAAGCACATGTCTGAGATATGGAAACAATAATGTGTGATCTGACAGTCCAGCATTGTGATTTGAGATGGTTTAGCTGGGAAAAAATATTCCATTGCATGGTATTTCTTTCAGAGCATTACGAGAGAAGCTGCCTCCCGTGGTAGGAGCTGTGACACAGTTTCATGCTTGGTGGCATATTCTCACAGGTCTTGGTTCTTACCTTCATATCCTGCTAAGGTAGGAAATGTTTTCTAAAATGGATGTTCACAGAGATCTTAGGAGTTTTCTTAGGTTCACATGTACTTCAGAATGTTGTACCATCCAGAAGAGCAGGAAAATTACTTATTAAACTGGTGTGGGGTTTTCTTTTCTCTTTGTAACTGATCCAAAAGCTCTCTAAAACTAATCTGTATGCTTCAAAATGTAGTCACTAGTCTTTAAATAGTCATGGTTCTTCAAGAAAACTTAATTCAGTAATGGGAGCCCTGTGGCAGTTAAATCAAAACTATTTGACAGTATATTAATATGAAAATTTAAGCCATTAATACCTGTCTGTTCTTGAGCAGTATTTCTGAAGTACTTAAACGTGTTTAAATTTAGGACTTAACTAATCTTTTGATAGGCACTGTTGCTTCTGAAAAGCAGCAGGCATCCTGCTGTAGTGCAGAAGGGTGATGGCTGAAGTAGTTGTAGTGGAATTGTTCCCAAAAGGGCAGGGTATTAGTTTGAGGAAGAGACTTCAACAGCCTGGAGCCAGCAGATTTTTCTCTTTTTTGCTCTGTACCACCATCTAGTGGAACCAGGAGCAAGAATGGAATGTAAGCCAAAATCTATGAAGAATTTCTGCAGTTTGATCATCATCTAATGAAATAACATTTTACCACTTAACCAATAACAAAGAGTATGTCTATTTTACATATACATCCTATGTAGTTGAGAAAACTTGATTATATATCCTACATATACGTAAACATATGTAAATGTATATATATATACATACATACATTATTAAATATGTCAAGGTATATGGAAAACAGTTACTCCATTTTGGTTTACAGGTTGTCTGCTACCCTAAAGAGCCTGAGGTAGTATTTTAAAGAAAATTCCTTGCCAGAATCAAGCATAGGCAAGGTTTTCCCAACATGCCACAATGTGGCATTACCACTTAAAAAAACATGAGGTCTACTGAGAGGAGAAAGTGTCTAAGTGTCTAAGAAAAAAATAAGATGTAGAATCAAGCTATGCTGCTTTTTCCCCCCTTTAACATCTGCTACATTTTGTGGTACACTGATTTTAATTTCATCCTTCTAAAATAACACGCTCCAGTCCTTGTTTAATATGTTGGGGTTTTTTTACCTCTCCGGGTTTCTTTCTTTCTCCCCATATAGGTGACAGGGTAAATTATTTTGCTGATTAATCTGCTACAGGGGGATTTACTGGAAGTTAATGTCTCCTATATTGACTAAATCTAGGCAGAACGGGTAGCTCCACAATCACAGAAACAGTTCTTTTCTAGCTGGAAAATAAAACTGAGATCAGAACATCCTTATTTTATATGCTGTCTTATACTTGATATTTTAAGCATGTTTTTTTTCCTTCTTCTCAGTTTATATACAAGGACACTTTTCCTGAAACACAGGCCAAAGGTGAAGGTAAGCAAAGAGTATTTTGTGTTTATTAATATACATTTGGATACCTTGTGCCTTGAACTTTTGGTGGAACTCAGTAATTATGCCTGTTACTGTCTTTGGCTTCTGCTTACATCCTAAGAAATGCAGTTGAAATTTTCTTAGAATCCCAGAATGGTTTGGGTTGGAAGGGACCTCAGTGATTATCTAGTTTCAGCCCCCCTGCCATGGGAAGGGACACCTTCCACTGGATGAGGTTACTTAGAGCCCCCAGGTTATTCCAATGTGGCCTTGAGCATTTCCAGGGGTGGGACATCCACAGCTTCTCTGGGCAACCTGCGCCAGTGCTTCATTACCCTCAAATTAAAGAATTCCTTTGTAATGTCCAATCTGAACTTACTCTCTTTTGTTTTAAAGCCATTCCCCTTTCATCCTATCATTAGATCATGTTTAATAGTGTTTGGTTTCTGTTTCAAGAAACATAATATTCCAAAGAATCCTTCCCCTATTCTTATTTTTCTTTTGACAGTTTGTTTTTGGAATATGGCCTATTCTTCTTGTGGAGCCACCCAAGAACCTCTGACTGAGCCCTGGGCAGCCGACACGATCACCTGGCCTGGCTGAATAAAGCATTTCAACAGTTACTGTGGCTGAAGTGTCACAGTTATGGATCAATCCCACTACCATTGCTATTAAAGGACTCCTCTGTGCTACGAGGCCGGAACAGAGCAAAGAGCTGGCACACTAGGGAAACAGCACTTAGTACAGCTTTATTCTAAGTTCTTAAAGATTAAGACACAAGGGTTTTGTGTATATATTGTATAGCTGATGATATTGAGGTAATATTTCGTGCTGGTCACAGAAAACTAACATTTTTGAAGTGGATTGCATATGTTTTTTCATTCAGTTTTTTGTTCTTTCTGTGGTTGAAACTAATATTAGTAACTGAATGACAAAACCAGGCCATTGATGGCCAAGCTAAGCTATTTGTGTGGCCTATAGTGAACTAATGCTTAACCCAAACTACTTTAACCTTGCACTTTTATACAATTAATGAAGTATGTAATGATTGATTTAGGCCTTTATTCTACCTTGCTTTTCCACAGCCTCCTCTGCAATTTATATTTTAAGCAAAATGGTTGGGATACCTGTGCCATTTAGTTAATTTTGTACCAAGCTTCCATTTTCTCTTTAGTCCAACTGAGAGGCTCATCAAGGAGGTTGTTCCAAAGTGTGACCAGCAGAAGACACTAAAATGGTGAAGCCTTACAGGTGTTCCTGTTTGTGTCTGGAAACTCAGTTCCTTATTTGTTTGACTGGTGATTCACCACAAAACCGTAGAGTAACTGTAGAAACATAAGAAACACTTCTTTATTTTTTTGTAATTGTTATTTACATACCTTTCTTTTCTATCCCTTTCTTTAACTTCGCATTTCCCACTCATACTACAGATTGGCACCTTAGATGTGCTCTAGTTCAGCTTTGAATTAATCTTTCTCTTATTTTACAAGAAGCATCTTATTCAGAAACTTTGAAGGAAGAGTAAAGAACAAGACTGAGGTTGAGGATATCCCCAAATACAAAAGGCAGTGGTTTGCTTGCTTTTAATCTGTCATGTGCTTAGTCTGTGAGAAAGCTGACCACCTTTTAAAACCAGATTTAGGGGACTAAGGGGGGAGACAAACACTGTTTTCTGCAATTTTTATCTATCCAGCTGATGAAAGTTAATAAGTAAATGTAAAGAAAACATTAAACTAACAGAGTTTTTCAAAATATACCTCATATGAAGGCTGTGATTTTGACACTCTTGATTTTGGGGCAACTAACAGAGTCTATCTCTGTGCCTGCTTGCTCTCATTCTATGCAATTTTTGTCTGCTTTTGATGCTCTGAGGGATTTATCCTTCCTGCCATGAAGAAAAAAAGGAAAACACTCAGACTGATCCAAAATCCCATTCTGTATTGATTTACAATGTGCTCACAGCAGCAAAGCATGGTAATGTAGCTGCAAAGCTGTCTCCCAGGTCACAGAGTCCTGGCTATCAAACAATCAGTGCTGGCTAAAATGGTCTCCTCCCTTTGATGTCTTTTTCTCTGTTTGCAGTTTCTCTGCATCTTTCACATCCACCAGTAACTCTCCTTCTGATGTGAACCTCCCTGTAAAAATGTTGCTTCTGTTATGGGATGACCCTGGACCCTTGAGATCAAATAACCCCAAACTCTGGGCTGGAAAAAGATACTTAACCTTGAGTGAGTTCAGTGAGGTTTAAGCATGTGCTGATAGCAGTGCATTTTAACCTGTACACCCCTATAAGAACACCTGAAGGTGTTTTTAATTTTAGTATCAGTAGGCCCAGTTCCATAGACAAGGTCAGCATCTGTGTTGGGAAATGAGTGCTCTTCAGACCAAAAGAACTTAGCAGAACTAGCACAGAGGTAGGAAAAAGCTGTTATGGATCAGGTGTCTTTAATTATCCAGAAGGCATATTTTTGTAAAGAGATTTGACAACTGTTTCAAAAATGTAGCTTGAAAATAAGTGCCTGCCTGTTCATCTCCAGGCTTTCTCAAGCATTTTTCTGCACACTGTATCCCATTTTCTTATTTAGTATGTTTACATGTGTTCATAAGTTAGGAAAAGAGTCTTGTAAGAGAAGCAGTGCAGCACCAAGACATATCAACACTCACTTGTGACATCTGCTAGGTATGATATTATTTTATGGAAATGAATAAAACCCTTGATTTTAGTGGCCTTAGTTTTGTTACTGAAGGATCTGGGGGCTCTGTTTATTTTAGTAATTGCAAGGACCAGAGTGTCTTGAAAAGCCACTTTCTCATTGATCAGGCATCTCTACAATGGTATATTTTAAAGAGATTTGTTGATTCTTCTACACATTTGCAACTAGGAAGTCTATGATGGGGGTTGCATTTCAGATGTTCAATTGTCAGGGGTTTTTTTTAAAGTTGGAAAAGCTCATAGTTTAATTTTATACTGCTGTTAGTTTTTCATTCATGTATTATTTGTCATTGATGGTTTTTTCTTTTTAAAAAAATATGCAAATTGGCTTCTTCCTACATTCCAAATGACTGAAAACATGCACACTTCTATGACCCTGCCAGCAGCCTTTCTTTTAACAGGTTATATTAGAGCCTGAAGAATGTAATTTACCTGTGTATCCTTCTTAGCATAAATAATCTAAAATCGTGGGTGCTTTGGTTTGACTGCCTTACTGATCTTGTGAGTGATATTGAAAATGACAAGCCAGTTTTAACTGTGTGTCACTGAAACTCAGACTGCCTTTTCTAGTGCCTGGAAAGACATACATTCGTACTCCTGTAATGTGTTAAGTGTCTGTTAATGGCTTTTTATTTATATCACTTGTATGACAATGTTGATTTTTTTTTTTTCCTACAGACCTTAGAGCAGTATATCCCAAACTTTTCTTGCACTACATCTTAGCAAGTCACGTGTGATTCTGTTTTTGAGTAGGATTCAGACAGCAGCTACTTTAAAGAGAATTATGGAAGTAGCAGGTGTCATTTGATATGAATTCTACAGGATGTGTTGGACAGACTTGATAGCAGTGAACTTTTCTATTCCTTATATCTATGAAGAACCAGGAAATCTGCCACCATATGACCATCAATTTGGCACAGGTGAGCAGGAAGTAGCTCTGCAGTCCGTGAGCTGAAAAAACCTTTCTTGGAAATAAGAGGAAAAACTTCACAATTACTCTCGCATCAAACCCATACCTTATTCTGGGAATTTAGATTTTTTTGGATACAGGTCAACATGTGCATTTTACAGAACTGAAGATGTGAGGAGGAATCTCATCCATGTTTTGAAGGCAGTGTTGTTGGCTAGCAGTATTAGTCATCTCCAGATTTCATCTTAATGGTTTTTCTGTTAGCACAGGGCTGATGTGCTGCCCATGAGTGTTTAAATATTCCCCCTAGTCAGAGTTGGAATATGCAGTGTTACCACTTGCCGGTCTACCTCTGTTGTGTATTGTACCTGTGCCCTTAATTACACTTGCCTGGATGTGTGCACATCAGAGCAGACTGACAGACTGTGCAGCCCCTGGGAGTGGCTACAGTGCTGTATGGATCCATGGCTGACTCTGTTCACTCCCTGTAAACATCCTCACTTGTGTGGTGTCTGTCACTTACAGCTTGTGCTCAGTCTGCCACTCCTCTTTGTGTAAGTCTGGCTGCTTTAGAGAGAGACTGGACTAGGAGGACTTCAATTCAGACAGGTGTAACAAAATCTTTTGGGAGGGATATAGTAGAAAATGTTGCTCTGTAATTAGTGTTAATTCTCTTTTAATCCTGTTCTGTGCTGTCTTGCTTGGCTAAAGCTGAATTGTATGATTTGAAATGCAGTTGATTCTTTTGGCCATCGTGGATTTGCTTTTAACACCTCGTTTCAAGCAGCAAATACTTTTTCAGCAAATACTTCCACATGAATCTCAGAAACAGAAAATCCTTTCAATACCACCAGTGTTTCTCACAGTCACTATCACCTTGTTTAATCTGCATTCAAGAATTTCAGTAATACCAATTTTTAAAACCTGCTTCTCTCTGTGGATATATTGCAGCATTTTAATAGCAGGTGGTGAAACATTTCAGTACAGCCCTGCTCAGTCAGAGGAGCTGTAACAGAGCAGCACTGCTGTTTTCTTTAGCAGACATCAGAATTCAGGAACACACATCCATTTTGGGGGAATGTGTGCCCCATAATTTAGATTAACACATTCAGGTAAAACTTTCAGTTTACTTTAAACCCCATCTGCACTTTATAAGTAGGCAGTGGAAGGCTTTAACTGACATGTGCTGTTTGGCTGTGAGACTTCATCGTGAAGAGGGATAAATGATGGAGTATTTCACATGAGCAGAGCAAAGCCAGAAGGAGATTAAGAAATCTTACATGAAAAGAGAATAAAAGATTAAGCACAGAATCCTGTAGTATTACGTCAACCACCCTCCTGGTATCTGCACTTTAGATACTCGAATGTTTTGCTATTTATACATTTAACTTCCCATGTTGACTCTGCTCTCTTCACCACAGAAGTGGTGTAGTTTCTGTTACATTCAGTTCACTGTAGATGACGTAGGGGCTGTTTTATGAGGATGGACATGACACGGATTGTTTTGTACATGAATGAATGCATTTCTGACCTATGTGGAATGTCCTCTGCCAGCTTTGTTTCAGAGTCTGTAACCTGAAGACAGAGAATGTCCTGCGTAACTGTTAAAATTGGTTTGGGGTTTCTTTGTGCAGCTTCTCACGCACAACTGCCTACAGCTGCCAAGTGCCTGATCTCGTTGTTGCAAGGCTTTTCCGAGAGCTGGGGCTGTGTTTTCTTCTGAGGTCTGTAAGACAAAGTCTTTGGTAGGTGGGGGTCAAATTTTGTTAAAAGTCCTCCTTCTGTAGGAATCACAGTGCTATTTTTAGTGGCTTTCCAGTTAGTTATCCGAGACATGTCTGCCTCTGACTCAAACTTGAGCCTGACTACCTACCTTCTTGATGCTGTTGCATCTTTCCAGGCTTTGAAAGCTGGGTGAGAGATTTAGCCATACAGGAAGTGTTTATTTTGGGCTGTGTAGTTCAGTGTCAGGCAGTGTGAGGGCACAGCAGGCAAGCAAGCACTTTATGTGGAGCCCTGTTATTGGAGCTCCCAGCCAGATGCTCTAAACAGGGCTGGGGACAGGGGGATTCATAGGCACAGTTTGAGAGGCAGGTTTGATGCCTGAACCTCTTACTTTACTGCAGAACTCTCCCATTTTATTTGTTGAAATTGTTTAGGTTTGACTAAGTATGTAATTGTAGATTTAAGAAGAACCAAGTTCAGAGTTTATGTGAGACCCTAAACCACTGCCTGCATTTTTTTTTTTTGCACCTATATCACACAGTTTGAATCTGCCTGATGATTAAGAGCAGATTTTTAAGATTTTTTAAAATGCAAAGATAAAGGGTCTTTTGCTTATTTGTCCACAGGAATGGCTATAAGCACAATATTAGATTCCTCCTGTCCCCAAAGCTCTGGAACATATATATTTCTCCAAAGACAGTGCTGAATAAAACGGCTCATAGCAAGTTTATGTACCAAAATGTTTCCTCATTAAAGCTGTGGAAGAACTTTGTGTATACTATTGCTACCTGGATTTTGGAAGAGAGGGTTTCAAGCAGCATAAGCAGTAGTTACTCCTTAGAAACTAATCTGTCACTTAATTTATCCAAATTGATGTTGTCCGTTTCATGCTGATTGTTGATCTCAGCTTAAAGCACGGATGATGTTACAGTCTGATCAAACACCATCTGTCCACCTGGAGTGGACATGAAGTCTCCTGTTCATTGCCTGACCAAACTTTCCAACATTGACACTATGAGTTCTAATGTGGGTTTCTCTTCCTGACATTCAGTACATTGTTGCAGATAGGTAACAATACTGTGACAGATGAATGAGTAGCATTTGACTTGTAGAGCACAACTACATTGAGAAATGCTTATGGACAATTTTGATACGCTGAACTGACTCTTCCTACCAAACCAGCTGGTAACTAATATTAGGCTTATATGTATCAGCATATCTTGTTTTCCAAAGCACGGTAGCTTTGAGATATTTAATATATTTCATTTGTTATTCATGCTGCAGTCAAGCACTAATTTGTGTCTTTATAGTACAAACTATTAAAGAATTTTGTTTTAAATACAGCTTTTCCCAGGTGGTTCTTGGCTTATGTGTTGCACAGGGCTGGCTGGTTCATCTGGATGCATCATCAGTAGATGGGTGGTTGTACACCTTGGCAGGTGGTGTGCAAGTAGAACAGCAGGATTTGTGTGTCCTGCATGGATGGGGAAGCTGCCAAGAGCCTCCATGGCAGTAGGGTTCCCAGTCTTTGTGCCTTGTGCTGGGCCTTTGAGCACTGGGCCTTGCTTGGAGGTGTAGTGTTGGCTGTAAATACTGCAGGGCCATCTTCCCTTCCAAGGCCTTCCCCAGCACACCCCAGTTAGAGGGGGCTGCAGGTAGGGATGTGGGCGGGAGAGGAAAGGGCAGGAGTCAGGTGAATGTGCAGGCAGCCCAGAGTGTGATTTGCACAGCCTTGGCTTCAGGCTTTTCCTATTCCTTTCAGTGCGAGAGGGGGATAATCACTGTAGGGCAGAACCTTTCTAGGCAGGAATTGTGGACAACCAAGCACTGATCCAGCAAATCTCATCATACCCCAGCAGCCAGAGTCTGGTAATGACCATAAGGTGTTTTCCCCACTTCCAGCTGATCTCCCAGGTGCTCAGAGACCCCATTTTCTCTGCTTATCTCTCTCAAAGCTGTGTCTGCAGGGACAACCTGGAGCTGACTGTTCAGGGGCCAAGCCACAGGGCAGCAAACCTCAGATCCAGGGTGTAAATTGGGGCAAGCTGTGCCACCTCCCTCAGTGGTGCCACATACAGAGAGAGGCACATCCATGCTCCACAGACAAGCACTGCCAGAACTCTGGGGCTGGGTGAAATCCAGCTTTGCACATAGAACTTGTAATCTGGACCTGAGTAATACTTTGAAATTTCCCTGGGGATAAAAACTGTGGTTCTGTCAAAGCCCTCCTCCCAAACAGAAATTGAATTTTGAGCTTGACGATTCCCTTTCAAGACAGCCAATTTACTTGCAGTTTTATTAAGTTCTCTCTTTCCCCCCACTTCAACTCTCCCCTTGGTTTTTTGTTGTTGTTTGGTTTTTTTTTTTTTCAGCCTGTTCAAAGGCTAAAAGTGAAGGTCTTTATTAGGATCCCTTAAATCCCACTGACTCTAATCATAGATTTGGCTGTTCATGGTGCTGTATGGAGAGAGTTGCTGCCAGTTACCAGATGAGCTGACTATCCAGTCTGAATACTTGTTGTTAAGTTCGTGGAGATGGATGAGACAATGGAGTCACTAATGAATGTGTGGTGGGTCTGTCTCTTCTGTGGGTCCTTTTGGGGGCTCCTCTGATGGGCCCCCATGGGGACTTGGATCATGGTTCTGCTGGCATGGGAGAGGATCAACAGAAGCAGGACAAGGACAAATGTCTGGATTCAAACTCAGTCACCCAAGAGGAGATAATGTGATGAGCCCAAGAAGAGGTCCCTTCTTGCACCCTCAGCAGGAACAGAGCTGGAAGGATGTCCTCATTCACCTTTTGTGTGTGAGGGGCACATAAAACTCTGTATTTGCCAAGACAGAACTAATGTTCTGTGAAGCACTGTGTGCAATGGATAAAACATCCCAACCCAGAAGAGAAACTTTGTGGATTTACTTTAGACCTCTTCTGCGATCACTATAGTTAGTTTAGCATCCTGGATCCTAAACTCCTTTCCAAGGTGAGTCATCCCCAAGCTGGATATCTCACCTTGCTCACATGCAACACCCAAAGCTCTCAGTGCATGACACTTTCCAGCTGCTACAGCAATACAAATAGCCACTAAAAACATCCAACCTCATTAGTCATCTTCACTCTGACTTTATAATTAGCATGCAAGAGGCACAGGCCAACTTAATGAAATTAGCAGTAATTAGTGGCCCTGACACACACACAGCCAACACAGCTGGAGCCTGTGGTGTGCAGGTCCTGTGGACCTTTTGCCCAGCACCCAGGAACACCTTGGGACATTGAGGGTGCTGACTGATCTCTCATCCTGGAGATCAGGTAGGTGAATGCTAATCAACAGCAGCTTGCATGATCCCACAGAAATGGAATTAAGGAGGTTACTCTGCTGATGTAAACTGATGTCAAACCCCTAATATTTATAGGCTGGCTGGGTATCAGAGCTGAGGTGATTTATGGGCATGTCTAACCTTAGCACTGCTTTTTCCTCATAGCTGGTGTGTTGACTCAGTGCCGAACAGCGGAACGGAGTACATTTGTTAAAATATTGCAGTATTGTAGAAGCCTGGGGATAAATCCAATTTCTCAGGTAGGAAAACTGATGAACAGAACGACCAGATCCCCTCTGCAGCCAGGCAAACCTGTCCAGGCACTTGTGAGTCATTGCTTCACAGGGTTTTATTGCTTAACAGGGTTTTGTTCATTTAGAGTCCTCTGAGTTGATTTGTTTGGGTTTGGTTTTTTTTTTTTCTTTAATCATCTCATTTTTAACATCCCATCCTGGCTAAAATGAAAGCAAGATTAAGTGCTAGTTACAGAATGAAAAACAACAATGAACCTGCAAGCCACAGCATGAAAATAGAGCAGCTACAGAAGGGATATTTTTATACAGGTTATCTGAAAAGCAAACAAACTCCAGCTGTTTTCTTGCTGTTGACATTAATTAAAGCAGGAGGGCTGATTAACACTGTGGACTTGTTTCTGCTGAAAATCTCTCTGCCACATCCCCCTGGATTTGACAGTTCACTATCAATTTGCTCTGCAACTGAGGCACATATGCACATCCCTCCAGAGTGGTTGTGGCTCTTCTGTAATGCCTGGGACATCTGATCCGAAGTGGCTTTGTCCATATGCTCACATCATGTAGTGTTCATGTTCAGGATGGAGTAAAAAGCCTTTTTTCCCATGCCATGAGCTGCGCTACATCCCAGCAGATGCCTTCCTCTCCAGTAAGCATCACAGGGCCCAGCAGCAGCTCATAGTAAGGTTTGTACAACCGTGAGAGCAACAACCTCAGGTCAAACTCATGATGATCAGGCTTTAGGGGAAATCAATGTTTAAACTTACTCAGGGCAGAACCCTAAATCAAAAAAAATCCCTGGCCTTTCTTGCCTTAATTGGATTCAACTTTGCTAAACATAGTGCTGGAGGCAATTACCTCCAGCAAGCGTGGTGATTTATATCTGGAGTAGAAACATCCTCCTGTGGGAAGGCTGGAGGTAAAGAACATCTCTTTGCAACCTCCGATTTCAAATGAAACCTTGGTGTTAATCTGCCTTAATTTATACCCAGCTTGGCTGTCTCTGCTTAGAGAGCCATAGTTTAATTGTATATATATACTGTCTGATAATATCAGAGATGGAAGCTTGGAGCTTCAAGCTCCTAAAGCTTGAAGTTGGAAATCAGCAAATTAGAGAGGGCAGAAGGAGTCTCATTTTATTCATTAAGGTCTGACAGTAGTTTTAAGTCTCATACATGGGTTCTGGAAAGGAACATATATCTCTATGAGCTGTGAAGGTATGGTCCATGTCAATGTGAAGACTAAAACTCTATTGCTCTTGCATTAAAGGATATTCTTTTTTTTCCTTGTCTTGGCTGATGAGGAGTGACTGATGTGATTCCTGCAAACACTTGCAGAAATCTCACCCAGATATGAGGCTGTGGGACCTCTCCTGACAGAGACCTCAGGCTGACACCATTAATCTCTGGCTATGACTCTAGCAATGCCCCTTCAGTTAAGATGCCCAGAGGAAGGGACGAGCCCTGTATCCCTGGCTGAAGTATCTCACTGGTTAACTCACCCCCAGATCAAACTGGCACACAACCATGCTCTGGCAGTGGGAGCTGCACCAAAAGCACAGGGGTGTTTGTGTCTGGGACTTATTTTGTTTTCCCTTGGGGGACAAGGTGGGCCAGTGAGGGCTGGCACGATGCTCTGTCCCTACAGCTGCCCTGCCCTTGCACAGCTCAGCCTCTTTGAAACCTCTGGTGACAGGAATCCTACTGCCTCCCCTGCCTCCCACTCCAAAGCTAGACTTGGAAAGTATTCCCCAGTAGCTCAATTACATGCAAGTCCTGTCCGTCTTTTGTGCTTTTTGCCTTGTAAGAAACTGAATGTGAAGGGGTATTTCATCTTCCTTTTTTTTTTTTTTTCTAAATTATTGATGTCACTAAACTGGATTTTTTAAAAATATTTTTTCCAGTCTTCAGAGTTGAAATAGAAACTTCTGAAACACTTTTTCCTCTATCTCTTTTTGACTTTAATGCCTTCTCTTTGGCAAAGACATCTAACAATGAAAAGACATTTCACTGGCTGTGTGTATCATCAGTCATTAAAACACCATATGCAAAGATGAAGTAATCTGGATGCTTTGAGATGGATTTATATCCTTGGGCAGTAAGATTTCCCAGCCTCATACATGGTAATTGGTCTTTCTGTGCTGTATGTCTACTGCTGGGCCTGGTTTTTCTCTCTTTTCCCCTTTTAAAATGCAGAGATGTGCATGTGAGACAATGCCCCAGGGAAATCTCTGAGCCAAGATCAGGGACTGTCAAAGGATGCAACACCGGCGTCAGGCATCCCAAACCCCTCCCACCAGACCCATGCAGCAGAAATTATCTCCTTCCACAGCCCAAACTACCTGAGGTCCACTGTAAGCACTGTGGCAAGTCCTGGGCATTCAGGCTGCAAACACTTGACCAGATAAAACAAGGGGATCCACTGAGAATTAAAGGTAAAGCTAATAATTTTGTCTTTGCTTTTCCTCACCAAACACTTCACACAATTGTTTGCTAATTAACACAAATGGAAAGTCAGTGAAATGACCTGCGTTACTGAAAAATAAGGAGGATTTCAGACTCTAAGGAAGACTGCTGGCTGCTGTCTCCTATTGCTAGCCTGTATATTAATTATTTTCCTGCTGATTCAGAGGGAAGATAGCCAAGCTGTGAATCAGCCCTACCTCTTTTTGCAACACCTATCATTTCCCTAGATCTCCTCTCCAAATCCCAGCCAGGTCTGGCAGTGCTTTGTTAATGAGATCAGTAATTGCAGCACAAGCCGTACAGTTGCAGAGTCAGGAGAGAAATGGAGTAACTCTGCTTTCTTCCACATTGCAAGGAAAATGCTAACTGTGAGCTGGATATAAATTTCTCCAGAAGATGGACTGATATTTACTTTTTTGCAGGATGAGAGGGTTCCTGATTTCTTTGCCATTGCATCCAACAGACTGTGCAACATCGACTCCTTTAAAAAAAAACCGCTGGGAATCTGAAACACAAAAGCCCCAATTCCCAGCTCCTGACCACAGTCCAGCAGCCAAGACATGCCTCCTTGTGTGAGTGAAAGTAGATATGACACAGATTTAATGAGGCAACCGCTTCTTGGCAGCACCACAGCTCTCTGCAGAAACCATATTGTTACTCATTTACTTGACTAATGCAGTTGTGTTGTGCAAAAAAAAATGGGAGAAAGCAATTTGGAGGGTCAAGTAAATAAGGCTTGAAAAAAACACCAACCCATAGCTAAATCAGCAGGGTTTGGTGAAGTTTAGGCAGACCTTGGACATACCATAGTTTTGGGCATTGTGGAGATGCATTTCTGGGAACCCTCTGAAAACTTAGGGGGTCTTGTCACCATGCTTGAGGCTGTACTGGTGATACAGAGCATCTAAAATTAGGTTCATGGAATAGTTTGGGTGTAAGGGACCTTCAAGATCCTCTAGTTCCAACCCTGCTGCCATGGGCAGGGACACCTCCCACTAGACCGGGTTGCTCAGAGCTCCCTCCAGCTTGGCCTCAAACACTTCCAGAAATGGGGTGGCCAGAGCTCCTCTGGGCAAATGTTATTGTCATATTTGCCTCAAAACTGGAACATTCCCATTCTCTAAAATTTTGTAAAAGAGGGAAATCGAGGTATATAGGACGTCATTGGCTTAATTAGCATCCAGATTACTGGTGTGTGAGGGGACTGTCTGCTGGCAAGTGCCAGTCTCATCAGCTGTGCTGGATAATTGCTTCTTTTCCCAGTGCATTTTAAAAAAGCATATCCGGAGCTTTTAAAATTATGCTTGAGTTCGTTTCCCAGACTGGCAGCAATGAAAAACTACTGGTGTCAAAGATCTCTGAAAAAAAGTACATTTGGGAACATCTCCTTCTCCTACATAGTCTTTTTGGCTACAGTACAGTATTTTTCCCCTAAAACATAAAGCTTGGAGGGAAGGAAGTGGCAGAAGTCAATCACCAGACCCTGCAAGAAGTGAGGATGATTTCTGAGCAAGCATTGGGTACCCAAGTCAAGGCTCTTGTCAACTCCCAAGCACAGCATCTCAGTCACAGTTCAGGGCCTAGATGAGGATGTTAAGAAGTGCCTTTCTCCTGAGATTTTCACAAAGAATTACATCACTATTATTTTTTCCCCACAGCCTACCTCCCAGCCTGTCTGTACTGCAGCAAATAAATCTTGACTTCGGTGATGGTTTTATGCTTGCCTTGTGCTTGAAGCTCAGCCTGGATGAAGCTGAGGTGTGGAGGTGACCTCTCCAATTAATACCCAAGCAATTTCCCCTGAGCTCTGTAATCAGAGACACCTGGGAGCAGATTTTGGAGTTGGTTTCCTCACCAACTGCAGGAGTCAGCACAAGTGCTAGAGTTGGCTGCGCGCTGGTGTTAGGTCAAGGTTAGGCTGATAAAGCATACATAGAAGGAAGTACCCTACAAGCCTCCAGGACATGTCCTAGAGATGTTCTTTGCTGAAGGAGAGAAGGTTGTGGAATGAAAATATCTGCCTTGGAAGTGGTGGGAAAATCACAGGTGTCACAGGGTGATAGTGATGAAAACATGAGGGCATGGTTCCTGGTGCAGGGGAAAAAGGGACTGTTGGAACACATGGCCACCATGGCAAAGTATCCTCAGCACCTCCAAAACATCCATTCCCTTGAAGTGCAATGGATGTGAGTGGCCAATCCATGGGTCCTAGAGTATGTTGGAGGTAGCTCAGTAAGAAATATATTGCACAAAATTAATAATTTCCTGGGGAAATTTGTCCTTTCAGATCCACTGGCTACTCATCTTACTGTCTTGTCTTCCCTACTGTGCAGGGAATCATCTGAGTCACGTTTGTCTTCTTCTGGAGCTTTGCTCTACATTAGTGGTAGCATGGACTTGGTCAAGGTGTTCCCATGAGGTCCAACATTTCCCTGCTTTTGCACTCCAAAATCCAAGGAGGGCAGTCCAAAAGTAACATCTGAGGATCACTGCCGGGAACGACAAAGCCTTCTGCCACAGGAACCAGGCAGTGCTTTGATGTATCTACACCTTATAAATGGGCAATATTGCTAGACAACTGGGAAACAAGGGGAAGCTCAAAACATAGCAGGGTTTTCCAAAATTTCCTTAGAAAAAGCTAATTCTGCCTTTCTGTGAGTCCTTCAGGTGCAAGGCACTGCTTTTGCACAGAGAGCATGTCTGGTAGGAGTGGGAAGCTATTACCAAGCAAAACTAGGTCTGTTACACCAGTAATCCCAGGGATGACTTAGGCTTGTCAAGCCAAGATTTTATATCACAACATGCTGCTTATCTGTAAGTAGAGTTTTGTGGAAGAGCCTTGATATGCAGCTCTGCCTTGCCCAGCTCAGGAGCTTCTGCAATCAGGAGTTTCTATGTCTCTGCTGGGAGGTGAAGGCAGAGGTGATGGTAGAAGGGGAAAAAAACTTCCTTTATTTGGTTTTTTTTGTGGTTTTTTTTGGAAGAATAGGATCAGCAGGCAAATTGCCTGAAAAATGCTTGTCAGGACTGTTTGTAGTCAGCATTTGTTAAGGTGGCTTCTGACCTGTCATCAACAAAGAGCAGTTGAGAGGACGGTGGTGCCATTTGCTCCTTTCATTCCTCTCCACTCTAGGGAATGTAAGGTTGCTGGCAATCTGCTTGTTTTCCAAACAGCCTTGCTTCTCACTGTGAAAAATCCTGTGTAAAAATCAAGGTCATTGACTGAATGTCTACAACACTGTCTGCTCTCAGGCAGAGGTGCACTCCTGCCAAGGCAGCTGAGCCCTGGCCCCCTCCAGGAGGGTGGTCATGGCTGAATGATGACCAGTCTTGAAGGGTTTGTGGCCAGGGATGGTAGAATGGTTTGTGTTGGCAGGGAACTAAATGGCCATTCAGTTCCAAACCCCCTGCCATGGACAGAACACTTTCCACAAGACCAGGTTGCTCCAGGCCCTCATCCAGCCTGGCTTTAAACACTTCCAGGGATGGAGCACCTTCAGCTTCTCTGGGAAACCCGTGACAGTGCCTCAACCTCCTCACAAGAATTAATTTCTTGCTAAAATCTCATCTAAACCTTCCCTGTCACTTTGAAGCCATCCCCCCTTGTCCTATCATTCCATGCCCTTGTCTAAAGACCCTCTCCAGCTCTCTTGTAGCCCCTTTAGGCACAGGAAGGTGCTCTAAGGACTCCTTGAAGCCTTCTTTTCTCCAGGCTGAATAACCCTAACTCTCTCAGCCTGTCTCTGTAACTGTCTCCTACCCATCCCTGGGTGTGTTCAAGGGCAGGTTGGATGGGGCTTGGAGGAACCTGGTCCTGTCCATGGCAGGGGGGCTGTTATTAGGTGATCTTCAGGGTCCAAACCACTCTGTTGTCCTGTGAAGCACTCGTGTGAGAGATAAGAGCAATGCAGAGTAGGAAAGGTGTTAGAGCAAGTCCAGCTTCCTTCTGATTATGCAGTGCTGAGCAAGAGGCTGCTCACATGGCCATGTGGGAACCTCAGCCCCATTTCCCATGCTGGTGTCACCTGGTGTCACCCCTAAGGAGAAGGATTCAAGGAGGATTCAGGATAGAGAAGAATAAATGCTTAAGTAGCCAGGTGCTGCCAGAGCCTGGTTTGTGATACCTGAGTTACCTTCTATAGATACAATCCCAGATTACCTTTCCTCTGCTGATTTACCTAGCTAGATTTTCAGGGAAGGGCCAGTCCCACCACCTCTCAGGGCCACAGCTCCCACCCTGATCCCAGGTGCAGCATCAACCCTCTCCTGCAGTACAATCCCTGAATGCCATGATTTCATTCCTCTAATCAAGGAGCTTCTTGCTGTTTGCCTTCCATGTTGCTTTACTAGCAGACAGCCCCTTAGAGAGCTGCTTGATTTGTGACTGTGCAGAAGCGAGTGCTGATAAAGACAATTAATTAAGGGTATGGACTTCCCAGCAGAGTTCTCAATTAGTGTGAGCTGTTTGCCAAGGCCGCGGTGTGGATCACGGCACACGTGCACCCCGAGCCGTGGCCCGTGCATTCAGGGAGGGTGGGTTTCATCAGGCCTTGTTGTTCCCACCTTGCACTGTGTGCAGAACTGGGAAAAAAGGGCTCTTTTCATGAGGGACAGTTACAGTATGGATCTTTGGGTAGAGATTTCATTGCTGCCAATAAACTCTGTCGTGTTCATGCTGCTCTCCTGGGGATGGTCGTGCAACAAGCTACAAAGTGAGGATCCTCGGGCTGCCAGTGACCCCAGGTTATTCTTACCCAGTTTATGAACTGAATTTCCTACTTAAACTCGTCATAGACTTACTGAAGTTGTGAAAGTGCTCCAAGGTCATTGACCCCAGCCACTAACCTAGCATTTCCAGTCCACCACTAAATCACGCCCCTGGCAGCGCATGGTAAAGGAGAGTGGAAAGGGAGGAGAGGCCTGACCCTAGGCAGTCTTAAACTAGGAGGAAAAGGGTATTATGAAGTCTCATAGTAGCAAGAAGATGCTGATGAAGTTCAAATGGGAAATGGATATGAACTTCTAAACTACCTGCCAAGAGAGGCAGCAAATTCTCAGGGAAGGGCCTGTCTGCATGAGTGACCAAAGTTATCCTCAAGTACCTCAGAGAGCTCCCACCTCCTAAGCACTGCCCCAGCCTCTGGAAAAGGTTTTTTGTGGAAGGAGCATTGCTGAGCCCAGCCCTGAGACAGGCTTTGAAAAGGGAAAGTCCCTCACCTGTGCTCTGTGGGGCTGCACAGGGTCTTGCTGAACAACACAACAGCCTTTCAGCAGCCTCAGCTCCTCCATCATGGTCAAGGGCAGGGTTTGGCTTCTCATTCAAGAGCTGCTTCTGCCAAAAATAAGAGGAGCTGCTACAGTGTGCCTTTTTGTTACAACTGCTGGTCCTTTGGTCAGGATGACCCCCATAAATAAAAGAGCTAATTAATGCCCATCTCCTCCCACTGGTGATTGACTATGACCTTGAGTGACCTTGCTTAATTTAACTTTCTCAACCAGCTATTTTTGACAGCGAATAATTCAACATCCTTGTGACCCCAGCCTTGCGTCTCTCCTGCCAACTGGCTCTGCAGTTTAAATGAACAGCAATAAATAAATACATATCTGCAGAGGGACCTAAATGACTCCCATTACTGGAGCATCTGAAGGCCTGCTTAAATAAATCAAGAGAGTAGGAGATTATGCTGCAATCATGTGGAGAGGGAAAGGAGAGAATACATTACTGGCGTTCCAGAAGCTACAACTCAGGAGTGAAAAACTTTGCAGAATTCAGAACAATGAGGTTTAATTCAAGTGTACATGGACAACCAGAGGCTCATTTTGTGATGTCTTCAAAGAGGAGCAGCAGATTGCAACCTGATGGGATCTTAGAACTCTCACCAGTGCTTAGAACTCTCACCAGGCACCTGCTGCCTTAGGGATGGGGCTGTTGGAGGTTGCTCCCTGTATCTTCATGACATGAAAGTGAGGATACAGGCACCAACCACCCACCTGCAGTCATCAACTCACTCCTCTCACCCAAACATGCCCCCAGGAGGGGAAAGCTGGCCTTGTAGGAGCAGGGATAGCAGGATTAAGAAGTTCTTCAACTCCCACTGCTTTGGGCAGGCAGACACTCACTTCAAACAATCCTAGGATTAAATCTCACCTTGGGGGTCCCCTGTATGAGAAGGAATAACAAATATTCCTGGGAGGAAGGAAAACCTCAGTAAGTAATCTGCTTTGAAATCCCAGAGTGAATAATGACATTCTATTTGTTTGAGGAATCACCAGCTGCAGCTTTCCTCATCCACTTTGCCTTTTACCTTATTCCTACCTATTTTGGGGGTCTGGTTTTAAAGCATGGTTATTTCTTCCTTTCCCCTGCATGACCTTCATGTCAGCCCTGTCACTGTGGCTTCATTTCCCTGACACTGAGGAGACGTGAAGTGTCGTGATAAATCGTATTTACATAATTTTCCTTCCCTTTGAGGCTGAAATCGAAAATGCAACTAAGTTAATCAGGAAGATCTGGGCCTGCCACGAGTGCAGGCTGGGGCTCCACATCCCTGTGGGGCAAGAGGAATGTCTGGGGACCCACTTGCTGCTTAAATGCACTGGAAGAGTTTTTCCCTAATGTTTTCCAGCTTTTCCCTAGTGGTTTCCAGCCTGTTAACAAAATAAAAGTCAGGCTCCTGCTGTTGATTTGTCTCAAGGGTGAGTCCTTTTTCTCTTCTCATTTTTCCTCTTTTTAATCCTTTCATCCAGCTCTGCACAGAATCACTCATCACCCCTGTGGGTGATAAACTCCACCCTGTTCCCCTCTTGTCCCCACATTCCCAGCAGTGAGATCCTCCCCCCCAGCAGCTCTGGGGTCAAATTGGTGAAACAGCTCAGGAGGAAATCACTTTTTATTACAGCAAGCCCACAGAGGCTAACTGGGCAAGAGGTACCTCTACTGGGGAGAGGCAGGATGGATGATCACATTGATTAATTTACTCTGATGGAGTGTCTCCCAATTAAAACACATCACAAATCAAAAGAGGCTCGATGCTCTCCTTGCCCTCCCAGGGGCAGCAGCAGCACCATCCATCCCTGCCCTAATCTGCCTGGCTGCTGGTTTTAAGGCTATTTAAGGGGATTCTGGGGTTGGAGACCTCTTTAGGGTCTACTCTTCCCCCTTAAAAATCTGGAGCAAGTGAGGGTTTGTCTTTTATTTTTGTCTTTGCCTTTTGCTGCTGGAGTTCCCCATTGTGGAGGGGTGATGGTTCAGCACTGCACATGGATAGGGTTGAGACCTAAATACAGTAGGGGTTAGGGTTATTTTCCTGGGGGACTTTGATGAGGGGAGAGAACAGAGGTGTATGAAACACCTGGTTTTGAGCAGCCCTGAGATCTGTGGGGGAAAGGGGAAAACAAGCAAAGAGAAGGAAAAATGTTGGAAAGCACCTTTGCTGCCAAACAAAGCCTTTGTGGAACTACAGATTTTTGGCTTTCCTATTCATTTAACTAATAAATGAATTAAAATAATTGTAGCACAAATATTGCATGAATTGAATAAGTAATGAAATTCCAAAACTAACAGGAAAATACCTTAACATGAAAAGTTCAGGAGGGTTTTGGATAATGAGAAACTGGAGGAAATGGCTGGAGGTGAATCACTCGTGATTTGTGGTGACCACGTACAGCTGCAGGTGACACCTCGATGGGAACAGAAGCCTGTGCCAGGCCAGTGCTGCTCTGGGCACGGCCTCCTTTCTAATTTTATCACCAAAATTTCACTGCATTACCGCTAATGTGGCAAGCAGATGTCCTTAGGCATTCACACTGTCGCTGGCAGGCAGCAGCTCATCCTTAGCCCTGTTTCTTTGTTCTTTAGAAGAGTCTGATCACCCATGATTTTAAATGTGAGACGTTTATTCTTGTCACTTCCAAATGTTTTAATTGTTCTTCCCTTGCCATCTATTTTTGGCTTAAATTATGATCACCCATGAACACTACCAATAAAGCTTGTGTGCCAGTCAAGTCAGCGCATCAGATCAGAGCTGCCCCTGACAGAGGGTCTGTAAAACCTCACTGGTTCCTTCCCATCGAGGGGGATGCACTCTTGTGTGGCTCTTGTTTGGTTTTCCTCTCTTGAATGTCTTTTTGTGAGCTGGGAAAGCTTTCCACCAGTCTGGACACCCTGGCCCCATCACCAGCCCCACGATGCCTGTTGCACATTGACCTCCATGGATGTGCAGGTGGGCCAAGTCCATGCCCAGCCTTTTATCCCCCCCTTCCCAGTGCCTCGACTTCCCTCTTACAAAAGAGAAAAGGGGATTAACTTTGGTCCTGGGCTGGGAAACACATCTCCACAACATCTGTGATCACACCCCATGCTATTTCTTACAGGAGATGTGCTCTTTGCACCCAAATCCTGCAGCCTCTGATGGCTTCCCCGCACCCTCCATGGGTTATGTCCCAATTCTTCCCATCTCCCTGGTGTCCAGGTGGCCCCAGCTGGTGGTGGTGCATGGTGCTCCAATTTGTTCAGTTCTCAGTGCCAGGGCAAGGTCCCAGACAGTGCCAGTGGGACCCTTCCTATTATCCAGTGCCAGGGCAATGCTGGGCCAAGTGCCAGTGGCTGGAAGGTCCCAGTGGCTAGTGTCAGTGTCCAGGTATCCAGGTCCCAGTTCCAGTTCCCAGCTGGTGCTGCTGGTGTCAGGGTAGCCCCTGTTCCCCATTCCCCAGAATGGTGCCAGCTCCCGTTCCCACTGATGGCCCCATTTGATGGATGATCCCAGGTCTTGGTGCCCGGGCCATGTTGGACCTGGATCCCGGTTCCCAGCAGGGTTCCCAGTTCAGCAGACTGGTCCCCAGCTCCTGGACCAGAGCCAGCTGGCGCCGTTCCCATTTCCCACTACCGGGTGGTGCCAGTCCCCGTTCCCAGTAGCGACCACAGCTCCCAGCAGTGGGAAGCGCCGGTTTCCGGTGCCGGTCCCAATTCCTAGTGAGAGTTCCCGGTGCCGCTTCGCTGTCCAGTTCCCGATCCCGTTCCCGGTTCCCAGGGCCGGTTCCCATTCCCGATCCCAGTGCCGGTTCCCATTCCCGGTGCCATTGGCAGTGTCCCGGCGCCGGTCCTGGTGCCGGTGCGGCTCCCCCGGCGCTCGGAGCGCGCTCCCGGGCGCAGGCGCGGTCCCTTC
>WEIU01018716.1:429405-460823 GCA_013389925.1 Aegithalos caudatus | reverse complement strand
GGCTCCGCGCCCCGCCCGGGGGTCCCGCCGCGTCCTCGGGGGATGCTCGGGGGCACCTGTGGCTTTGGGAACCGGGTAGGGCTGCATTCTGGGGCGGAAGGCAGCGTGTGTACGCGAGCGTGTATGTGCGTAAAGGGTTTTGGGGAAAAAAAGCCCGAAGCGGGCACCCTCCTCCTCCCCTGCGCGGAGCACGCTGCTGCCCTTGCCTCCAACTAGCGCCGGTGTGAGCGCTGGTGTTTGGGGGTGCTGGAAGTCGGGGTACTCGGCGTGCTGCATAGGAAAGTTGCATCCCGGATGGTTAAAACCCCGCAGCTTCCCCCCAGTTCAGCTTGTGGAACCAGGCTGGACAGAAACTTTGAGCACCGAGGCCTCGGCGCTGGCTGGAGAGCAGGATTTCTGCACTTAGAAAAAATCCTGAGGTTTCAGTATTGTTCTTTGTTCCGGTGTTTTGTGACAAACGCAGGGGCTTTTAAAAAGTCTCCTGGAAAGTTAAGGCGAGAGAGAGCTCTTGTTCTCAAGAAAGGCTAACTTGCTGCTGGGGTGCAGGAGAGTGATGGCTTTTGAGGTTTCCAAGCAGAGATATGAATCTGGATTTCCCAAATCCCATCCTTCTCTCCCTTCTCCGAGAAATGTAATTTTGAGCTTGAGACACCAGCTTGGTGCTTTCCAGCAGAGGGTGTCCCGTTGGTTATGGCTGTGATCCTCTCTCCCCCACCTCCCACTCTGGTGGCTGCAGGTGAGCATGGGCTGCACACCTGGCTCTGCAGATCCATCCACCCTGTGTCATGCTTGGATATATTGCCAGTTATTTATCACCAGTTACCATTTTTCTGCCTGGATGCTGTGTTAGCTCTGAGCTTGGTGGGGAGTGCAGCCACGGCAAATGGAGCTGGAAGCAGAGCAGCGAGCTCAGTGTGTGGTGGAGAATGCTCTTAAATCCTCAGCTGCTTGTCTTCTGCATCCAGCAAGGACCGTGCTGCAGGCTTTCCCCAGGGCACCTTTTATCTCCATCCCATCTCTTATCTTCGAGGGATCCTCCTGCCAGGTCAGCCTGGGTTCCAAGCGTCCTGTGCTGCTACTGTACTGGAGGGAAGGCAACACGGGGTGCCTGGAGCTGTATTTCTCACCCCTTGCTCTGTACATGGATAGTGGGGTAGCCCAAGGTGCAGGGGGCCTGGCTGGCCCTGGTGCTCAGGGTGACAGGAATTGAGGAGGAACAGATTTTGGGATACAGGTGAGAGCAGGTATCACCTGTTGGCAGCATGCTTGGGGCAGCAAGGACTAGGGCAGGGGAAAAGCAGCAAGAGTCAGGCACGGATGGAGGTGCAGAGCCTGATCCAAGTGCTCACCACTTAGCTCCTGCTTGGTGCAACATACTGCTACAGGCACATCTGTCCTGGTGGGATCTATTTCCCCCTGCCCTTCCCAGGAATGAGAGCATCCTCCTACTTATTTAAGTAATTCTTTCATGTGGATCACCTGGGGCTCAGCTCCAGCCCATGAACAAGACAGGGGATTGTAAAACCCAAGAGGGAGTGAGGGGTGCTTTTTCAGAAACCCATTTTCTACCCTCAGCAGTGGGATGTGAGCTCTGAACCCTCCTGCAATGGGTGCATGTGCACAGGTGCTGCTGCGTGTGTGGGGGCTGGCTCGCTCCGTGGCTGGTGCTTGCCAGCAGCCATGTGCCAGAACTGGTTGGGAAAAACTTTCTTGCTGGCACCAGAATTAAGGATCAAGTCGTGAGTGAAAGGAAAAGCAGGTTCTGAGGAAGCCAGCAGGGCTTGCTCTAGCAGGCCCTGCTCAGAGTAGAAATCAGGTGCCTTTGTCATGTTGTAATGACACCATGGTGACATGCAGGAGGTGTGATGCCATCTGCAAAGCAGTGACACAAGAAATAGGGGCAAAGTGACATGACCAAGGCACTCAGGAGGCTGGTGGCAGACTCAAGTCCACCCTGCTCCCTGCCATCAGCACCCCAGCCCTTGCATGAAATGACTTAGGTGTGGCTTTGGCATGGCCACAAGCCCAGGAAAATCCCTGTCCAGCTGCTGTGTCCACCACGGCATTTTCTGTTCACGGGAGCTTTCAGCTCATTATGAACAACTACCATGGGTATTCTCAGTCCTCTGAGGTGGAGGAAGATGGAACCTCAGAACTATTAGTGAAGGGATGGGTTGGTACCTGTAGCTGTGCCCTCATTTTTAGGGAAAGGAGATGCTCCAGGCCTCCTTTACCTGGATGTGCCAGCAGTTTACAGAGTGCCTGTGGGAGTATGTCAGTGGAGAAGATTTCTGCCGGGGGTGGGGCTGGGGGAGGTGACAAAGGGCACTGCTGGACAGATTAAGCCCACACAGCAGAGCTTAAATCTGCTTAAAGCATTTAAGGGAGGATCTGAGCTCATTCTCATTTTTCATGCTGAGATTTGCCTGCGGAATCAAGCTGAGAGGTGGATGAGGTGCTCATCCAGAGGGGAGCAGCTGACCTCCAGGAGGGGTTTCAGGCTATGGGGATGTCCCCTAAGTTGTATACCAGCCTGTACAGTGGGGCACGCTATGTCTGGGCTTTGTGCTATGCTTAGAGATTGAATCATATTGGGATAGCCAAGACTGAGGGTTCAGGAATGTTTTGGTCCTGGATGGCGCCAGGAGCATTGCAAAAAGGTGAAGGGAAACAGGCAAAGGGTGTTTATGAGACATGGGCAAGGAAGAGTTAATGTGGAAGGACCAGGCTCTTCGATCTGGTGCTTGAGAGGGATTAACTCAGCCTGGAGCAGGTGCAGGGAAAAGGGCTCTGAAGCTGCTCAGAGGGATGGAGAGCTATTATATGAGGCTATAAAAGCCCAGCGAAACAAAGGCAGAGAGGGGATGTGCTTGCTGGCTCCAAATACATCCAAGGGGTGAACTCCAGGCAGGCAGAAGAGCGATTTAAACTGGGGGCAGTGTTGGTGCTGGGGTGTGAATTCGTTCAGTTGAGCTTAGGAGGCTTGTCTAGAGGCTCTGCAATGGTGTCACATCAGAGGAGAGTAGGAGAGTGTGAATTAGAGCACATCACCTCTCTTGCAAGGTGCTTGGCTGTGATATAAGGAGGTCTTAGCATTTGTCAGTGTAGGAGGCTGGGACTCTGTGGTCCAGACACTCTGTCCTGGTGTCTCCTTTGGGAAGGGCTGTGTTAGCCAAGCAGGTCTCACCATCTTCGTGGGGTGGGACCAGACCAGCCATGAAGCCCAGCAGAGATAATTTTTTGTTTTTGATTATGCCTCAAAAAAATGAATCCATGTCTCCCTTTCCCGGTTGCTGTGCGTATTAATAACAAAACATCCATGCTTTAAAGAAGGCTTTGGCTCTGATCCCAAGAGGAGATTTAGACAGCATTTGTGCTGGGGTATGATGATACGAAGAATGGGTGCATCCTCTAAATCTGCTCATGCCTGTGCATTAATTATTGGATGTTTTTGGCAGTCCAGATATGCCAAGATTCTTCTCCTAATGCCTTCTCCAAGCAGGGCAGCATCAGGTTAATAGAGAGAGAAGAAGAAGGATGCAGCTGTGCCTTGAAGGCTGGGATCAGGCACACTCTCTCTTCCTCCTCCCGAATCTCCAGAGGTGTCAAGTCCTTCCTCTGCAGCTGTCCAGAGGTGGAACCCCTTCCACAGAAAAGCCTCCTCAGCCACACAGAGGTGTTTGTTGTCCTCTGCTCGTGCTGTGGTGGTGCAGGGCACCCTTGGGCATCATTTATTTACTTATTCCTTCATGCCTTCACCTTCACCTGCTCTTCTGAAAGGCTATGGGCACAAAGCCTCAGCAGTGGGCTTGTGCTGACCTGCTCCAAGCAGGATGGTGCTCCTGCATCTCCCAGCCCTGCAGCAGTGCCACGGGTGGGGAATGAGGGGCCGTGATTGCTCCGGCTCTGCTCACTTCCAGTTGATTACCCCGGGAGAAAGGGCCAGGCTCTGGGCACTGCAGAAAATGGACACAGCCCCAGTGGCTTCATGGAAGCTACGTTTTTCACTGGTCGAGCCTCTGTCTGGCTGCATTAACCCTTTACCTGCTCTGAGCTCTCTCTTTCACAGCATGGAGACTCTTCATCTGTAGCTTATTCCTACTAAATTGGCTTACACTGTAGGAGGCACCCCTTTCATGTAGGGGTGACTTCTTGAGGTCGTGGAGGGAAATAGGAATGGTTGACATTGAGTTTTTCACCCTCTCTGGGGAAAAATCCTTTCTATTCCATACTCTGTGGCCAAGGAGACTTCACAGTTTTTGCCTTTCTGTGTGATGCATTGGCTTTTCAGCCAATACTGCAGATCCTCATGCTTTGGGGATCTTCCTGGACTGGAGATGTGACAGATGATACCCCTGCAAAGCCGTGCTGGGAGCCCGCGGGGTTTGCAGCATCTAGGTCAGAGACTGGCTCCTTTGGGCCTGGTCCAGCCCTTCAGAGGGGCTGGACTGTGCTCCTCAGCCCCTGCCTGCAGCATTTGTGTCCCAGTTCAATAACACTTTGATGCATTTTGCCTTAAAATACTCCTCTGGCAGAGAAAAGCTCTCCCCGCCCCTTGGTTTGCCCTTGTGCAGAAATGTCCAGTTTTAGTCCTTCCACCATCCATCTGAGCATCAGCTCTGTTCCCTCCTGTCCTGTGACTTCCACCCATTGGGAATGAAGGTTAAAGGAAGAGGGGTCTATAAAGCATCCCAACCACCTTAAGTCTGCCCCATGCTGGGAGGCTGGAAATCTTAATGTGAAGCTCTGGAATGATTTGTGGGAGAGGGCTCCTTCTCCATACCATGGGGGGACTTTCTCAGCTTATCACAGCCCCCAGCAGAAGACAGATGTGCTGGAAAGACACCAGAAGTGGCCATGAGGATGGTCAGAGGGCTGGAGCACCTCCACTATGAAAGCAGGCTGAGGGAGTTGGAATTATCCTGCCCAGAGGAGAGGAGGCTTCAAGGAGACCTTAGAGCACATTCCAGAACATAAGGGGGCTGCAAGAGAGCTGAGACTTTTTACAAGGCCATGGAGAGATAGGACAAAGGGGAATGGCTTGAAACTGACAGAGGGCAGGTTTAGATTAGATGGTAGGAAGAAATTCTTTCCTGTGAGGATATTGAGGCACAGGTTGCCCAGAAAAGCTATGGATGCCCCATCCTCAGCAGAGTCCAGGGCCAGGTTTGATGGGGCTTTGAACAAGCTGGTCTAGTGAAAGATATCTCATGGCAGAGGGGCTGGAACTAGATGATCTGTAAGGTCTTTTCCAACCCAAACCATTCTATGGTTCTATGATTCTATGAAATTTTCTCCTTGCCTGGCTGCAGCTCATCCTTATGTGAGGGGGACTTCAGCCCTGGTTCATCCCTTCAAGGTTTATCCTGTAACCTGGACATAGCTGTCAAACAAGGCTGTGGCAGACCAGGGCTTTTACCATCAGGAAAGGTACACACAATATTGCTTTCTATATAGCTACAGCATGACAGGCAGCAGCAGATCTCTCTGAGCTATGGGTGAAAAGGGCAAAGCTCCAGCTCTGCTCCTGCATTACCTTCCCTCACACCATGATGCACTGTGCTTTTGTGGTTGTTGTGGGAGTGTTTTTGTTACACCTCCAAGTAATCCATACAGTGATTTCTCTGGGTGACAAAAGGCATCCCTCCCTTGCAGTGAGCACCCTCCATCCCAGTTTTCATCACATTTCCACTGGTTTGAGCTCTCCTGACTCCATGATGCAGGTGGCTCTGGTTGACTCCATTCCTTCACAGCCCCTCCTGGGCTGTTCCACCATTTCCTCCAGTCCTATATAGAGACAAAGTGTGCATGTCTGTTTGTCTCTCAGGGTTTGGGGTTCACTTGTTTTATTTTTTCTAAGGCACACCCTGGTAATCAGAAGCTTCCTATGAAATGTTTACAGGCTCATTGCTCCCAAATCCTTGAAGAGCTGGTCCTACCAGTTGTCTGAGCATATGTAAATACCGTGAGGATTGCTTAGAGGTGATTAAGGGAGGTGATTTCTCTGCTGAGCAAGGGGAAGCCTTGATTTGATAAAAGCTGCAGCTGCAATCCCTGTTTCAGAGCCAGACCACCACTGCTGCATGAGTGCAGGATGGGGATGGTGGCTGCTTGCCCAGCAAGTGGTGCCTTTGGATCCTGGCAGGTCTTCATGCAGGAGCAGGAGAGTGGAGATTTATTGCATCTATCACGGGGTTGTGTCAGGTTCCTGTCCCATGCAGGGGAGTGAAACTCCTCCCTTAATCACCTCTAAGCAACCCTCATCCATACTCTGTGACTGGCTGCTCCAGCTCAGAGCTGTGGCGCCATGAGTGTGTCTAAAGAGATACAGAGCAGGGACTTGTGGTAGGGTAATGTCTGGGAGAGGAGGAGGAGGCTTAATCCTGATCCTAGAGCGCTGTGCTCAGCCCACACTCTCCTGTTTGCTGCTCAGTGTGGGTTAGGAACATGCCCTGAGCCACCTCCTGAGGACAAGCCAGGCCATGCAGAGAATCCAGACAGACATCAGGGCAGTGATGGGCATTTTTGTTTGGGTGAGAGCAGGATGATGGATCTGGCTGGCAGCCATGGTAGCAGGAGCAAGCACCAGCCATGCTGGGCTGCAGCAAAGCAATAGGTCTTCATAAGAGGAGCAATCCTCATCTGAAAAGTGAGAGGTGTACCTGTCCATGGCAAAAGGTGTTGGACTTCGTGACCTTTAAGATATCTTCCCACCCAAACCATTCCATTATTCCGTGATCTGGAACACTGAGTGGAGAAAACATGCAGTGCTCAGCATTGTGACCTGTATCCATCTCACTGGACGAGGAGGAAAGCTTATGTCCAGTCCCTGCCCAGACAGAGCAGCAGCCTTTCTGCTCCAAGGGTTGTATGGCAAACCCTTACCTCTGTGTTTAGAGAAGGGCAGCACTGCTGACATGAAGGAGTAATGGGGGAAAAGCTGGCTGGAGGTTGGGGGAGTTGCAGCATCCAAAGCAGAAACAGTTTGAATAGTTCAAATTAAGACAGTGGAACTTACATCAGATCTTTCATCTTGTATGAGCCGAGTGGATCCAATAACAAGGATTTCTAAACAATCTCACAGATTTGAAGTGGTCCAATCTGCCTGAGAGAGGCCTGTTCAAAAGCACTAGCACATCAGTTGCTGCAAGCCTTAAATATGACTTGCATGCTCATGATGCTTTAGAATAGTCCCAGAAAGAAAAATTAATTTAAGGCAGAGAGGGAAAATGAGGTAAATTTAACTTAAATGAATTTAAATGTAGCAGATCTTGCTGGACAATCCTGAAAGTTTTACAGGCAAGGAGAATGTTCTTATCAGTCAGTATGCAGCTGTAGTCTGATATTTGCTGTTGTGGCTTTGGAATTTATAGGATGTGGGTTTCAGGAAGCAACTGGCAAGGGGGTTGAGGGCCTGTCAAAGAGAAAGCTGAACACGGAGGACCCAAGTCAGAAGTGGACCAGAGTGCCTGGGTGCTTTTATTCAGGTTTGGGTCAGGCAAAGAGAAAATCCTAAAATGGTTTATTAACAAAAGTTGGGAGTCTTGGCAGAGGTTTGAGACCTGACTCGAGGCCAGCAGCTGTAGGGCTGGGGCAAAGCCTGTGGTGTGGAGCCTGTTGTCAGAAGCAGTGGGCTGCCCCCCTCAGCTGGAATTGCAGGAGATGATCCTATCCTGCTTGAAGTGGAGCAGGTCAAGGGATACATTTCTGGAATGGCAAGGAGCCTCTCAAGAGGAGACCTGAAGGACTTGGTTGTACCTCCAGGCCTCTGTTGGGACAGAGTTTTGGGCTCTGCCTGCAGCAAGGGATGAAGGTGATGGAGCGAGAAGAAACCCATTGCCTTGGGGACCATGTTGTTATAGAACCACGGAATGGTTTGGGTTGGAAGGGCCCTTGAAGACCATCTCATTCCAGCACTCCGCCATGAGCAGGGACACTTGATCAGCTTGCTCAAAACCCCATCCATCCTCACCTCGAACATTCCCAGAGAGAGATAGGGCGTGTTATGAAGTGATCAGGGCTGAAGCTGCAGGAAGAATGCTCTGAATCAGCCAGAAGGACAAACACCACAGCTAGCCTGGGAGGGGTGATCTTGAAGGACCCAGCTGCCTCTCCTCCCTCTCCCAGAGTAGCTGCAGCCCCGTTATCTCCTCTGCTCCTCCCGTGTCCCTGTGCGTCGTTTGAAGTTCAATTGCGTTAATCATCCCAGAGGCTGCGGAAGCTATTGAAAGCAGAGCATTTGCATGGAGACGTGATGCATTTTATCTGCACTAATGATGAGTTTTCTGAATGAATTTTCCAGTTCCCCAGTCTCTCAAATAAGCACCTCTGTGACCCATAATGCCCAAGGAAAAGGCTCACATGGCTGCATCAAGCAGTGCCCTGTGACTCTTTTGTCCTTCCCTCTGTCCACATCAGAAAGGTACAGGCCTGCCTTTAGACCATAATTTTTTTGCCCAGCTGGCAAGAAAACCAGTGTGAGTGCATTAATGTGGTGCAAGGCTTCCAGTGGAGTCAGTGTGACTGGATTTAAATGGAGCTGGTCTAAATGTTCAGTTAGAAACACTGAATAAATAATAAAAATACATTCTCAGTCCAATCCTGCAAAGGTAGCATCCTCTCCTCTCCTGGTGATCAAAATGGATGCTGAGAAGGGCACAGCAGCTCTGTAACCTCATGGGGTGTGTGGTTTGTGTTCAACATGATCTTCATATGGGGTGACAGCCCTCCTGGGCTAAGCAGGAGCCATGTGGATGGATGACCATAGGGGCAGGTGGCTCAATTCTGTATGTGTGAGTCTGCTCTTCCTTGGTTGTATTTTTCCAGTGCCTGAAAGCCTGCTCTGTGTGAGCAGTGTCATGTGCTGGAGAAGGTTCCTTCCTTCTCCCACACAAAGGTGTTTTTTTGGAAGCTGCATTGGCTGCTGAGTGAGCTCGGGAGTGCTCTGGTGCTCTGTGCTGCTCCTTACAATCATTAACCAGGGTCAGGGTGTGCTCTGAGGCATGAGTGAAATTGTGGCTGTCTCCGGGGACTTGGCATTGGTAAAGCCCATTAATTCACCTTTTGTTACTTGTCCTGCAACTCCTGGTGATCTCCAAAGGTTTTTAACCCTGCTGTGGCCTGGGAAACAAGCCTAACATAACACAGCTAGTGATGCTGGCTCAGGGAACAAACAGCTTGTGGAAGGTACCGAAAACTTAGCTTCTGCATTATCCCCAAACCAGGAGTGGATTGGGATGAGCTGGACCCTGAGTGGTGAATATATTCAGCACGTCTCTGCTTTCCTCCAGCCAAGGCTGGCTGCCTGGTGGCATGTTACTGCCTTGCTCTTTACACTGCTTTTGGGTCTGTCCTTCTGCCACCCCCTTTTGCCATTGTTCCATTCCTCTCCCTGCTATTCCTGCATCCCTCTAGCCTCCTGCATTTTCTAATCCAGTGGGAGATGCTGCCACCAGCTTTGCTTTGAGCTTGTTACTCCTTCCTCTGCCAGGATGCCTTCAGACATGGTCCCTTCCTATCTTAGAGCCTGTGCTGAGGGAAGGGCCAGCCTGGCTGGTGCCACAAGCCCGATTTGTGTGCAAAGCTCTGGGCAGGCAGAGCTGGAGCCAGCACAGGGTTATGAGAGTGTTCCCAGTGTGGGGCTGCCTTTTCTCCTGCAGCTCCAACATCTGACTGTGTTTGCAAACGGTGACTCATAGCTGCAAGGAATGAGGAACTCCCCAGTCAAAGGCCTCTGTCCCAGTGTGAGTCATCCAAGCAGAAAGGGAGCTCCTGGTCAGCACACTCTGGGTATTCAAGGATGCCCAGACCCTCCTGTTAACCCTGGCCTTCCCAGGAAAAAAACAGCCCAATCCTGCACATATATGCAGACCTGCTGACTGGCTGTGTCTCTTCCTGTGCTGTCATCTTGCTGTTAAGCAATAGAGTGATGTTCTGGTGGAAAAAAATCCAGAGGAAATAAAGCAAGTAGGATAAAAATCACTGTGCATTGCCGGAAACAGCCTCCAAGTGTGACATCTTATCTCCAGTTGATTTTGTGCAGATGCTGACAGCCAGGCATGTTTTGTGATAGGGAGTCACTTGCAGTAGCTTTCTGCCAGGATGTGTGACCCTGCCCTTTTCCTGGCCCGGGTGCAAATGCACTTTTTATTGAAAGATTGCTCTTGATTCATACAACCCTAGAATGGTTTGGGCTGGAAGTACCTTAACGACCTTCTAGTTCCAGCCCTGCTGCCATGGACAGGGACACTTTCCACTTAGACCAGGGTGCTCAGAGCCCCATCCACCCTGGCCTTCCAGGGACTGGGCAGCCACAGCTTCTCTGGGCAAGTGTGCCTCACCACTTTCACAGGGAAGAATTTCTTCCTGATGGCAAATCTAAACCTACTCCCTTTCAGTTTAAAGCCATTCCAGATTGTCCTATCACTACATGCCCTTGTCAAAAGGACATCTTTTTGAGTTTATTTTCAGTATTAGCCAGCTGTTAGGCAGCACTTTCCTTAGCAAGTCTTGGAGTGCTTTGCAGAAGGGACCAGGATCTCTGCAGAGGGAGAGTGATGCTTTTTCTAGCTCCATAGAGGAGGAGGATTCATCAGGGAGCATTTGCTGTACTTACATGTTTGTGAAAAGCCAGAGGGTTTACTCAGAACAAACAGCCCTTAGCCCCATCAGGATGTTTTTTGGGGCTAAATCCACCGTATTGAGTTTCTGAGGGGGAGCAGCTCATCCCTGTGGTTGCTCATGCAAGATAAACCCTCAGGCTGAAAGGTGCCATGTTGAGGTGTCCTGATTTGGATGCCGTCTGTGCTGTGGCAAATCACTGATTAAAATCAGAGCTTGATATAAACATAATTAAGAGTAAAAAATATTATTTCACCTTTAGCCTAGCAGAGCTTTTAGCTCTTAAATAAGAACAGAGATATGACCTGATGAAGAAAGGAGATAAAGGCCAGAAGGGGACATTCAGTGCTCTGTTCTTCAATAGTTTTGTTTCAGCAAGTAACTACTGTAAATGTTCAGTAATTTGCATTTTGGCTAAAGCAGCTGCTCTGTAAATATGTACAGCTGTGCTCAAAAACATCTGGACATGAGCTACCTGTAACTTCCCATGGGAATTATCTTTCCTGGTTAACCACAGTCAATTTGAGAAGAAATTATGTCTTGTTTTCTAATTTCCATCAGTGCGGTTTCAGCTTCCCCCCTTGTGGACATTGCTAATGCAGGATGCTGCACTGTGCTGCTGGCTCTGGGCCATGTCATTTGGGGTGCAGAGCAAAGCTATGGTGCATACACAGCTGGGAGTGGGAAAGGGCTTTGGGAATGGCACAGGCACCGGCGCAGGTTGCCCACAGGAGCTGTGTGAGAAGGGTTGGAACTAGAGGATCTTGAAGGTCCCTTCCAACCCAAACCATTCTGTGATTATAAGATGACTTGAGGCTTTTTTTGTTCATGGTTGGCATAGAGTTTTTGGCCAAGAGGTGTGGAGTGCTTATTTTGTGTTCAGTGTAAACAGTGAGTGACAATTGAACTGGAGCAGCAGTGTGTACAGCTCTCCTTGCATCAACAGGATTTCCTCTGCTCAGCGGAACTTTTATGTTGGTAGGTGAAAGGATAACCCTGGTGTTGCCATATGTCTGTCAATAGAAACACACAAGGAGGCTGTAAAAAATTATTTAAATAACATATTTAGGAAAAGCCTGCCTGCTGCTCTGAACATCCCGGTACTGAGCCCCATAACGCTGCACCTGGCTGAGGATGGGGCAGCCACATGCCTGGCTCCTGCTTCATCTTCTCCTTGGCTTTTGCTGTGCTTTTGCAACATGATATTGAAGCCCTCTCCTGTTTAGTGGGAATGGAACTGAAGGGCAGCAGATCCTGTTCTTTAGAACAAAGTGTTTTGCTTGACCTGGAGGCAGACGACTGTAGGATCTACACACAAGGAGGGTTTGCTCCTGGCCAGGCTGCAGCCTTGAGATAACACAAGCTTGGTGAGAAGTCTCTGAGCTGGAAGACAAGGAGAGGAAGATCGTTGGCGGGAAGGAGGGAAGAGCCTTTCAGCAGGTATTTGGTCATGGCCAACATAAACACTTCCAATCCTTCTCCCTGTTGCAGTTCTTGGACCCACGGCTGTTACCAGCTGGCAGGAGCACCTGGATGATGCTGGAGGTGAAAAAGGGAGTCCACAACACCCCTGAGTCATATGTCTGGCTCAGTCTTACAATAAAGTAGTTTCTTGTTTAATTCCTTCATGGCAGGACTGAGGTTGTGGTCAGACCACTGTTTATAAAAATTCGTGCTGAGTGGTGAGTGCAGATTCCTCTCCCCACTCACATGCAAACACATGCATATGCAAGTGTAGGGTTGTTAATTCAAATCAGGCATGAAAACACCCAGTTCTTGCACTCCTGGAGCATCTGAGCTTGGTCCAAGAAGCCAAAGAATAATTAGACAGCCTCTGGGCATTTTAATGTGGCAGAGGTGAAGTTCAGCCCGGTGAGCATGAAATGCTGCAAATTAGAGAGAGTAATGAATTTTAACACTGCCCTAAGAACATTCCCTCTGCCCCTTCCTTTTAATTATTTTGCAAGGTGGGGTTTTTTTTAAATTTGTTTGTTTTTCTAAACAACGATCCTGAACAGTATCCCTTCCCCTTCTGCTTGGCATTTCCTTTGCAACTCAAATCCATCTATATGCTGTCATGTGAGAGTAGCCCTGCAGCGAGGACAGATGGCTGGCAAGGTGACAGTCACTGTAGGGTGGGATAGCAGGGCAAAATTCAGGCAAATTCAGGTATTAGGAAGGCTGGAACTCCTTGGCTGAGATGACCATGGTCGTGTTCTCCTAGGGATGGACATTGCACAGGGTGTCTTGTGAAAGTCAGAGTTGCAGGGATCATTGGAAAGCACAGCTCCAAGCTGCAGGGTGTAGCAGTAATTTTATGAATGAGTAGCCAAGTGCCAGCCCTTGGCCACAGTATAGGCTGCAGAGCAGCATCCAGCATCTCCTACATCAAACCCAAAACTCCTGCCTTTAACCTGAGCATGGCTTTTAGAAAGGCACCAGGCCTACCTCTTCCCCTCCTTTCCAGGCTCCTTTCCCAATCCCACTTGTTCTTCCTGCACAACCTCCCATGGAAATATCTTTTCATGTCTCTCAGCCCAGTTCATGCACCAGTCCAAGCAATTCCTCTTGCAATTCCTCGGCATCTCCCTCCTCTTGCAGCCTGTTGTATTCCTGCAGAAGGCAGTTGTCAAACATTCTTTCCCAGCACTGCTGCTTTTCCCGTGTCTCTCTAGCAATGAGTGCTATCACTGTGAAGTGTTGGTCTGACTGTCACTCAAAAGGAGCTTGTTCAGTGCCAGGATGACCCCATGACCTCCCTGGGCACATCTCCCTTATTTTTCACCCCTTATCTGCTGGAGATCTGAAGGCCAGTGCCTTCCCTGGCCCTCTTACCAGGACTGGACTACTGGCTGCATTCCCTGACTGCTCAGTGAAGCTGTCCGCCTTTCCACAAAGAGTAAATGTGGTGTATTATTTGGAGGCTTATATCAGGCCTTTTTTTTTTTTTTTTTTTTGGCTTTTCTGAGGGCAGGTGATGCACTTGGGCCTCTTTGTGGCATCTGGGGTGTTACAAAGCGTCTGGTACTGATGGAAGAGAGAAAATCCCCACAAGCTGCTTTCACAACTCCTCCTCAGTAGCACAGACCCGTGGAGCAGCCAGCAAGGGGATTATTTTGGGTTCACTTAAGCTCTGAGTGATGAGCACTTATGCTGCTAATCAAGCTGATAAATGTTGTCAATTAAAACCTGTGCTTTGCTCTTCAGCTTTCCATAAGTGAAATGTTTTTGTCTCTCCCAGAGGAGGGAAGGCAGGCTGGGTGGGCAATGCTCCTGGAGCATCAGAACAGGCATTAGTTTAGCTCTCAGACACCTACTTTCCTTCAGCTAATCCTAGTGGTTCATTAACAAGGGATGTGACACTGCTACTTAAATTGGTGCCAGCCATAAGTGATCCTATAATCCTTGGGATTTTGGATGTTTACAAATTAGCTGCTTCCAATTAGCCATTATCACAACTTCATTATCCCACCACCTCATGATACCACAACGAGCATATGGTTTCTGTATGTCTCACTAGGAGGGATGAGAGGTCAGCTTGCTGGATGCATCCACCCAGTGGATGGGGCACCCTTAGTTTTGCCATGTTAGAAACTAAAGCTGGGATGATGTCCCTTAGGGATGTGCTTTAGTGGTGGACTTGGCAGTGCTGGGTTAATGATTGGCATAGGTGATCTTAGAGGTGTTTACCAACCTGAATGATTCCATGCTTCCACAGTTATGTGGCACACGCATTCCCATTTCTTTTGCAAACCACACTAGACATTTCCAGACTGAGGTCACTAATGGTCAGCTTTTGGAAAAGGACATCCCATTTTGGGGAGAGATAAAGATTGTACATGACTGTTATAAATAAATACAGAGAAGCTTTAGAGAAGGAGTTTTGAAAAAAGTCTGTGATTAGGTAGTGGGGAACCATGCAGAGCACCCCTTTTCCTTGTGCCTGAGCAAAGGGGTTGGTACCCAGTGACCAGAAGGCAGGGGTGATGGAGAGGTGCTGATCTCTCTCTGAGGGGCATTTGAGCAATGGTTCCCTGCTGTTGTCTGAATTGCTAAATTCACATCTCTGCCCTGGAAGCAAGACGCTTGTCAGGAAAGAATAATTAATCCAGAAACACGCAGTGCTCTGCCAGGAGACCTTTTTTTAATTAAAACCCAATCTGATAAAGTCTGCTGAGAAATTGGTGTCTCTGACAAAATCATGAAATGCACGATTTTGTGAGGCCCTGTGGTGGGGGTGCTCTGGGTAGGGCTCAGCCCCCGGAGCTGTGCACGCCCATCTTGCAGGGGGTGTCTCTTCCTCCTTTGCCCCTGAGGGCTGTGTTTTTCCCAAATGAGTTACAAATTTGTTAAGAAGCAGGACACCAGTTATTATCTACTGCTGTGCCTGGTTTGGTGTTGTTTGGCCAGCTTGGGGGGTAAATGAGAGTCCCAAGCCCAGGGGATCAGCAAGTTACACTCAGGCTCAGAGGTGGTCGTCTTCAGCCACGATGTCTTGGTGCTGCCACTCAGATGCTGCAGAGGAGGATTGGGTGTCCCTGGCCAGACCATACCCCATCTCATTCCTGCCCTGCCTGTCCTGCAGAGCCGGTGGGGAAGGATGTTTTCCTCGGTGAAGCCGTACGAGAACCAGCGCTACGCCTCTCTGAAGAAGGAGTGCCAGCGGCGGAAGCAGCTCTTTGAGGATCCGCTTTTCCCTGCCAATGACGACTCGCTCTTCTACAAGTCAAGGATTCAGGGCATCCAGTGGAAGAGACCCAAAGTAAGTGCACCCATCCCCTTGCCCCTCAACACTGCTTTCCACCATCTCTGCTCTCAGGCGTTCCTAAAAATGCACCCTTCACTTCAGGGATGTTAAGCCCCAGTTGACATCTCCTCTCCCCCAACAGCATTTATTTACCCAGACCTGACATTGTGAGCCTCTTGGATGCCAGGAAGACCTGCTTGCATTCAGGTCCAAGTTTTTCTGCATCCAGTGAGGTCCAAGAGCAAAGGAGGCTTTTCTGTGACTCAGTTTCCCCATGCATAAACTAGAGAGATGGTTTTCAGCTGGGCTGGTGGGTCCAGCAAGGCAGAGTGTTATCTCTGAATCACAGAATGGTTTGAGTTGGAAGGGACCTTAAGGATCAGGTTCCAACCCTCCTGCCAGGGGCAGGGAGGCCTTCCAGTAGAATACTCTTGGTGGTCCATTTGGAACAGGAAAAGAAGATAAGCTTTGGGTAGGTGAGGTGGTTTTGGGATCTTTGGGGAAGGGGGTGGTCGTACCCATTCTTCCTATTCTGTGCAAAACTCATGTCCTGTGCCTCTCCTCTGTCTTCTGTGCCTGTCATGAACGGAGGCTGCGGAAGCCTGGGGATAACATTGCCTGTCCCCAGTGTTGCCAGTCCCTCTTCTGGTGTCCTCAGTGCCAGCCCAAAGGGTACACACCAGGACCTGAAGGCACTATGGGGAATTTATATGTTTTGTTATGGCAGTCTGCCTGGAGTTGACCATGAGAGCAGTGCTCTGACTGCCATGAAGCACAAGGAGCCCCAGCTAGCAGTGATAATTGTGGTTGGAGAGTGGCAGTGTCCCAGCATCTCACACACCTGGGTTTCCCTCGTTCCCTGTGGGAGCAGCAGCCCTCTCTGCCCAGCCTGTGCTTTTCCACATGTGACCTGGTGGCATTTGAGTGTGGTAGGGTTGCCTGAGCTGCCGTCATCATCTTTGCCCCCGCTAACAGCCTGGGAAATCAGCTGGCCTACCATGAGACAGTGCTGTGCCTGTCTGGGCAAGGGCAGTCTGGAGGGGGGGTGGACAAAAGGCTTTTTGTGAAGGGAGAGATGGAGCTGAACTGACTCTTGTTGTGTGGCCAGAGGGGCTGAGCCCCCCAGCATCCCACCAGGCTCCTTGTGAGAGGAGGCCTCGCTTCCCTCTGCTCTGCCTTTGTGTCTTCCACTCCAGCTCTGCCTGGACACTGGATTTGTGCAAAGCCCTGTGTGTATTTTAGTTTATTCTTTTTGTCTGCTGGAAGGAAAAGAGGCTTTGTGCACAGCTGCCTTCTGAAGACAGGGCTGACCGTGGTTTGGTCTCACTGTGGGGACCGACATGTACACACCTTTCACGTCCCATTTATACAGCAGACAGGTGGTAGCTGAGACTTTCTAAACAACTTTCTCTGGGACTAAAAGGTGGGGATGTATTTGAGACCCCCTTGCTGGTTTGCAGCCAGGTCGCACACATTACTTCAGCCCCATGTCTAAAGACAGAGGATTGGATCCCTTTGTGGAGGGACAAAGACTGCCTGTGTTCTGCTGAGCATCTCAGGGCTTTTCTCCATCTCCCTTTCTGGCTTTCATCTCACTTGCAGCCCTTGGTGTTCAGGCAGGTATCATCCTCTTGCTGCCTTGCTCTTTAGATCATGAGGTTTTTCTAAGAAAGCTTTCTGAACCTCACCTGCAAGGTGTCATGCTCACATAGTCCAAACCCATCCCTGCTGAAGCACGGAGTGAATTCAAACTTTTTCCAGCCACCCAGCTCTGGAGCTTCATAGGATCATAGAACTGTTTGGGTAGGAGGGGACCCTTAAAGGAGTTAGCATAGAATGTTGAACCAGGGCTCTTTCTGGCAGGGGCTGTTAGTGGGAATGGAGGCTGGAAGTGGGTCCCATGTGCCAGCAAGGTCTTGTGGCTTAACAAGACATAGAGGGGGTCCTTTTTTTGCTGCCTCTGCAGTAGATAAGGGGAACTTTGCCAGCAGTTTGGGCACCAGAAGGAATGCATGCTGAGCAGTAGCAGACTCGTGATGCCAGTGTCTGGTAGGATTGTTTGATCAGACCTGCTCGGCTGCCTTGACCACAAAATCACCATTAAAAAAATAATTTGAGCTCACACCTGCCCTGTTTGCTGCTGAAGTTTTGAGAAGCCTCTTTCTCAAAAGCATTTCTCTATGCTCTTTCTCTCAATTGAAATTTCTCATTTCAGCAAAAGCAAATTTCATGGGGAGAGTTGCTTTGTGCCAGCAGACAATGCAAAATGACATTTTCAGTTGCTGGACCTGATTCTGCCTGAATTCATACTGGCTTTCTAAGGGAGAGAGTCCAGGAAAAATCCCAGCATCTTCTGCAAGAAAGTAATCACTATCAGCTTTTCCAAGTTAATGTAGGATTCAGTAGAGTCCAAAATGTCCATGAAGTTTAAATCAACTGTTCTGCTTGTGTACTATTGAATGGCACGGTGCAGTTATCAAACCACAGCATCTTGTTTCTACTACAACCAGCAAATCTTCTCTTGGGCAATCACAGGTAAATCTCTTTCAGAAAAAAAGCAAGTAGTGATACTCCCAGATTTTGGCAGATGCTGTTTTGGGGATTTCTTTACCAAGAAATGGAGTCCCCAATCCCAGGGATACTGTCTGCAGGGAAGGGATGGTGTGTACACACTTTTATCTCTCAGGGCCATGACCATGGGTTGTTTTGGAGAGTTTCAGCTAAAACTGTGATAAAACATAAGAGCTCATCGTGTCTCCAGCTTTGTGAGAACAGAGTGGGTGGAGAATGGAAATAAAAGCTGCCCACTATTAAAAACAACCACTTGCTTTCTCGGAAAAGTTGTCACTTGTGATCTATGGAATGAAATCAGACGTAGGAGATAAATTGTTCCCTGAGAAGCTGTAGCTGCCCTGTCCCTGGAAGTGTTGAAGGCGAGGTCGGATGGGCTTTGAGCAACGTGGTGTAGTGGAAGGTGTTCCTGGCCACAGCAGGGTGGTCAGAACTAGGTCATCTTGAAGGTCCTTCCCAACCCAAACCATTCTGTGATTTTTCAGATAAAGCACTTGCATGTGAGAAGTGCCCATAGTGAACTCACTGGGGTGCTGGGAATGTGCTTTGGCAGAGGCAGGATCTTATTTCTGTATACTTCCATGGTGCTAGTTTGGATCTAAACAGTCTGTCCTCTGTGTGTGCATCTCTACCTTCCCAGCTATTCTTCCAGCATTCCCTCTGTTCCTCCATGTACTCCCAAAGTCAATGCTGCTTTGGCAAAAAAAAAAAAAAAAAACCAACAAAACAACAAAACCCCCAATCTCTGCAGTGCTTTCCCTTTTGATTGAGGTTTTTCTGGGCAGAGGGGAAAAGGAGAGGCTGAGGAATAGCTCTGGTTCCTTCCCCGGTCAGGCTGGTTTGCTTCAACTACCTCCTGCATCCAGCACTGCAGCCTTTCCTGGAACGGGCTCAGCCTTATTATTTCCAGCAGGGTGTCCTCCCTCCCTCCCTCCCTGCTTTCCTTGGCCTCCAGCCCTGCTCTGGATGCCAGATCTTTGCAGAGGGAGCAGCTGTTTGAGCCCTCTAACCGTGTTTTGGCTCTGGTGGTTGTTTGCTGGACGCCTCCGTGATGCGGCCCGGCGAAGCCAGGAAGCCAATTACTGGAGTGCTCCAGAGGGAGGGAAACCACAGCATCAGCCTGAGCAGGGAAGGGGGCCCTGTTCAGTGGATCCACTTAAAAACAAAGCTGGCTGCTCGTTGCCTAGCCAGAGCAGATTTTGGAGATCACTCAGGCAGCATCAGCGGCTCCTTTTGGCAGCAGCACTCGGCTGTTGCATTAGAAATTAAACAGAGCTTTTGAGCTTAGCCCAAATCCCAACACCTTGCTTGAAACTTCTTTCACTTGTTCTCTGTGTGCTGCTGTGCAAATGAGAGGGAGATCTGTATCCAGGCAAGTATTCCCAGTGGAAATCTCAGCCTCATCCTCAAGCTCTGAGTTTTGCCCTCCCCTTTTGGGACAGGAATTCTGGCAGTGCACCTTGGAAGCAGGAGGTTTGGTCTGTGCATTGGGTGAGCTGGTCTGGATGTTTGGGAGGTAGGTAGATAAGAAGGGGTGGCACAGAAATGAGTAAAAGAGGATGGATGAGGTGCAGGATGGATGGCAAAAATAAGGGGAGATTTGGGGCATCTGCTGTGTCTGTTGATCCCCTGTGGAAAAAACCATGATGGTCTAAGGTAGAAGAGACTCATCTACCCTGTGGGAAGAATTAATATCTTCTAATCATCACTGTCCCAAGCTCTCTTCTTGAGTACAGAGTGCTTCCAGTGATGCCTTGGGATTGCTACAGGCTTTGATTAGGGTCTGTCTTTGATACCTCTGGGCCTTACCCAGGGCTTGTTTTCTCTCTGCAGCAAGAGGCCCACTTGGTTCAGGTCCAGCCCACCAAGCTATGACCTGCTCCTGGGATGGGTCACCAGCCAGGACAAATTTGGGCATCGCTGCACCTTTTATGGGAAGCAAATGAAGCCTGGTGAGAGGCTTATGTCATGCACAGGTGTGATGTTGAACTACGTGAGCTGCATGCTCTGGTCCTTCAGCTCTTCCCAGGGAGCCAGTTGAGCATGGAGATGGTTTTTTTCTTGCTCTTCTGAGAGGCAGGTGGGCTCCTGTGTGCTGAGTGTATTCCTGTGTGCTGCAGGCCATTGCAGGAGCACCTCATGCTCATCCCTAAGATTCTAAGTGGCTGGGACATGAGATCCCAAAGATGCTTGCAGGGGTCCAGGTGGGATCTCTGTGCTCAGCTGTGCCAAAGGTGCTGTAACAAGAAGCTGTGACAAACACAAGGGTTTCCAAGCCAACTGTTGTCACAGTGTGGCTCCAGGTGACATGTGGGCATTGTTGAACCTGAGCTGCATCCCTGCACTGTGAGTTAAAGCCTGTACAGTTGCAACCATCCAGACTCTTGGATGAAGTCTACACTCTCCCAGTCTTCAAGGGAAGAGTTTTTCCCTCCATGCCTGTTTCTTAGTATTTTTATCTCTCTCCAGTATTTACTTGGAAGTGCTGAATTATCTCTGCAGGAACTAATTGTCAGGGGAGATTGTCACTGATTAAAGAGCAGAAAGGTAGATTCGTGCTCAATGGTAATATTATTTTGTCTGGATGAAGCCAATGTCATTTGGAGGGGAAAGCCAGAGAGAGTAGTTGGGAAGAGAGACAGGCCTGGTGTTTTTGAAAAGGTTGTGGAAGCAGGAGGTCTTAGGGCACTAGGAACATGACATTTTCAACTCTGCTATGGCACTGGGTAGAGATGCTCTCAGTCCTGAGGTTTTTTTTTTCCCAGACAGACAAGAGAAATCTTGTTTTAGAAACCAAGAAAATAGGATTTTTCAGTAGCCATTCCCTGCCTTCCTGGTATATATTACTGTGACTTGTGTCTATTCATAGAATCATAAAATGGTTTGGGTAGGAAGAGATTCTAAACATCCTCTAGTTCCTTGGGCAGGAACACCTTCCACTAGACCAGGGTACTCATCCAGCCTGACCTTCAACACTTCCAGGAATAGGGCATCCCATCCTTCTTCCAGCTTCTCAGGATAATCTGGTCCAGTGTCTCACCACTCTCACAGGGAAGAATTTCTTCCTAATATCCATCTAAATCTACCCTATTTCACCCTTAAGCCATTCTCCCTTGTCCTATCATGCAGGATACATTATGTTCATTGTCTCCTGAACTGGATGCTATTGTCTTTCGAGGTGGTGTTGCAGGATGTGAAAGCATCTCTTAGCTCCACTTTTCTTTACATTATTAAGCACTTAGCTCTTTCCTCTTGCTGAGTGAGGATTATACAATCAGTCCCCTTGGGGGTTTCCATGGAAGGGGAAAGGAGTCAATGAACTAATTCACTAAAAGCAGGACCAGCACTTCCCTGCCCACAGGTTTCTGCATTAAAATGTCTTTTCCCCAGTGTGTAGTGCAGGCTGTGAACTGACAAAAACACAAGAGTGAAGATAATGGGAAAGACAGAGGTTGGGTTCTTGCAGTTCTTTGTTCTCCAAAGCTCACCAAGAGTTTAGCAGGGAGGCACTTACACTGGCAGTGGCAATTGGGTGCAAAAACCTTCTGGTGTCCCACTAGGAGGTTTTTCTTCCAGACAGACTAAAATACTAACTTCTGTGCTCCAGGGGCTTTACTGAGCTTTACTGTTTTTTCTGGGCATTTTGCAGTGTCTTGGCTTCTCTCTGTCTCATTTTTGGTCTCCCCAAGGAATGCTTGGGCTTAGCGTTGACACTGGGGCTCCTCTGTGCTGCTGGATTGACTGAGGGATCATCTCCTCTGAGCAGAGTCAACAGACTGTCTGGGGTCCATCACAGGGGTTAAAATCCTTCCAGACCTTTGCATTTCTCAGCTTAAGAATTCATGAGCCACTCACCTATTAATTTATCTTCTGTTTTCAGTAAGACTGGAACTGATTGCCAGTCTGGCTGCTTCTTGCCAGGAAAGGATTTGGTCATCATTTAATGCAATCTCTGAATTGACCTTGTTTTTACATTTTTAAGCCATTCATAGGCTACCCCATCCCTCAAGGATGAACAAGAGATTCATTGTTATTATTTGTACTTATTTTAAAAGGTCTCTACTCCCATTAGATGCGATGCTGACCCTGGCTGCATTCCAGCAGGTCTTGCCAGACCCTCCCAGGGCCATGGTCTCATGGTGCCAGGCAAACACACTCTCCCCGGTAGCCCCAGTGAGGACTGAATTTGATAAGCTGCTTGGCACTAGTGCAGCCTTTGATAAGAAATTTCCAGCAGTCTGCGCTGTCCTCAGCATCAGAAGGACATGGCCTTAAAAGCAAAAGCGAGGGTAAAATCCCTGGATTAGATTCATTGCGTGCTTCTTAGTGCAGCTGCGTGTTGGTGACGAGAAATTATTGTATTGGTAATGGGTTAGAGCAGAACAATAGCAGAGGGTGTCACAGAAAGGAGTCCTGGGCATCCACAGCCTCTGAGCTCCATGGGAGGGAATGTGCAAATCCTCCCAGACTGGGCTCTGGGTCCTGGAGGGGCACATTCCACCTGCTGAGCAATTACAGAGCTGCTTATCAGAGAAGCACAGAGTGGTTTGGTTTCAAGATCACCTAGTTCCAACCTCCCTGCCGTTGGAGAGACACCTTCCACTCAGTGCTGCTCAGTGTTATGGGAACTTCCCTGTCCAGCCATCCAGGAGCCACTCTGGCAGTCACACTCCCACCACCTGAGCTGGGACCAGAGCCCCTTGGTAGCAGGCAGCTCCAGGCAGGCAGTGGGTGCCCCCCTTGACTCCCTACACACACAGTCAGACCAGGTTTCCTTACCATGGCCCCAGCTTTCCCATAACAGAGTCTCAGACACTGGATCATTGAAATTGCTTCATCTTGGCGCAGTGATAGAAGAATGGCCCAAGCTGGTGCCTCTGAGGAGGGACCCTGAACAAGGAAACCTTGGGGTTTTATCCTCTCACAGTCCAAGCATGGGAGAGCCTGGAGAGTCTCTGGGTGTCTGGTCACATGGATGGGACACAGGTGCCCTTTGTTCTTTGGTCAGCAGTTCACAGCCTCTTGTCTCAGGCTTGGGCTCCCTCTCCCCAGAGCTCAAACTGCACCTGCTCACTGAGATACCTGCCCTGAATGTCTTCCTCACCACTCAAAGCCCTATCCAGCCTGTCCTGGGTATGGGGCATCCACAGCTCATCTGGGAAATCTGTGCCAGTGCCTTGCCACCCTCACAGGAAAGAATTTTTTTCTGTTATCTTAACTTAAACCTGATTTTATTCAGTTTAAAGCCATTCAAGCCATTCTTCCTTGTCCTGTTACTTCATGCACTTGTCAAAAGACCCTCTCCAGTTCTCTTGGAGCTTCTTTAGGCACTGGAAGGAGCTCTAAGGTCTCCTTGGATCCTTCCTGTCTGCAGACTGCACAACCCCATCTCTCTCAGCCTGTCTTCATAGCAGATGTGCTTCAGCCCTCCAAGGATCTTTGTGGTCTCCTCTGGACTTGCTCCAGCAAGCAAGATCCATGTCCTCCTTATGGTGGGGGTCCCAGAGCTGGATGCATGCTCTTAATCAGCCAAGGCTTTTAATCTTGGTGCAAGCTGGGGGTTTCTGCCCTGCTTGTGAGCTCTAATCTTTGAGCCCTCAGGGAGGATGGATTTTTGGGGTGATTAAGGGCAGGCATTCCTGCTGGAGCAGGTGTCTTTCATTGAAAGCCTTGAAAAGACTTGATTAGGCATGGTGCTGCATCTTGCAGAAGGAAAATAAAACATGAAGAGTGTGTGAGAGTGTGAGGGACTGTGTGTGAGTGGAAATATAAAATAATGGTTCTTTGATCTTTCTGGATCTTTGTGAAGAAGGCACTGCTAAGTGATGCATCCTCCCAGTGCCCATCTGGGAAGGAAAAGGATGATCAAACCATCTTAATGGAGTGTGGCTGTGGATGGTTAAATTTTGACTGTGGTCTGATGCAAATGCCACTGACAGAGTTACATAAGAATTAATGTCCCCTCTCCCAGCTAGCAGAAGCTCATGACTCCACATCTCTAGAGGGTGGTTTTCTCATAAGACAGGATTCTGTTTGTAAGCTACACCCAGTGTATGAATAACCAGAATAGGCGTGGGCTGAAAGTAGTTTCTTTAAATGGCTTAAACTCATGATAACCTCATTTTTCATCATCATTGCATAGTCATGGATTAATTTAGATTGTGGTGAGGTCAAGTCCTGCTTTTGAATGGAGGTGCTATGAATGGGACACAATCACAAGCCAAAGGGTATTTCCTTGCCCTGGGACAAGGAAATGGAGAGAGTATGGCTTGAGGGGGTGTGGGAGGTGTCCCCACAGAAAAGCAGTTTGGAGATTTTGATCTGAGATACACACAATGGAGTGTGGAGGTAGTTTTCCTTTGCAGCTTCCAGTTCTTCTTTTCCCATCAATAATTTGACTCTTAGGTTAATTAAAAACAAAGAAACAAACCCAACAAAAATCCCTTGCACAATTTAGCTTTCTAAGTCCTGTTTTAGAAGATTGGCTTTCAGTGGAACAAAGGATTTGGGATTCAGGCAGGGCAGGTGCTGAATTATGTTGCTTGGAGGCAGAAAGAGTGCAGCTGAGTTCCTGGCCACATCAGCTTGCTGCAGGATTTCACATTAGCTCTGTGATGAATGGCTGGGTTTGGACCATTCCTCCTGAAATTCTCTAGGTTTTCACAGCAGGACTTACTTGGATAGGCTCCTCCCTTTCCACCAGCATGGCCCCAACTTTGCATCCCCCAGGGTGGGGATTGATGGCTCAAGAGTAATGCAAGATGTGGAGCATCCTCAGGGCTCCTGCCTGTGGTTTGTGGTCCCTCTCTTGTACCTGCATGACTGTGATCCTCCAGTTCTGGGGCTTGATGCATACAGTTTCAAGCCAAAGCAGCTCCTCTGCTTGAGGTTAAACCCCACAACTAAAAGTGTTGGAGCAACTGAGAGCATGGTGTGCCATGTGAGAGGACAGGCTTTGGAGTGTGTGTGTAATTTAAACTCACAATACTGCCAAAACAGGGTTGGTTCGCCCTGCAAGTCCTTCCCAAGGGAAGTTGGTCAAAGGAGATCTGTAGGAGAGCTTAAGACTGGGATATGATGGAGGGTGGGGGAATTTGGGCAAAGGTGGCCAGCAGCACTGTGCTGAGTCAGAGAGGTGTTTCTGTCAGAGGGTGTTAACAACCTTGGGAGCTTATTTTCCTTCTCTTCCTCCACCTCTCTGGTGTAGCTCCCTGGAGCCTGTGCCTACATGGACCAGGATTTGGGAAGGGGATCCAGGTGGAGCCATCTCTGAGAGCTGCATTTGCTCAGTGTCCTCTCCACATCTCAAAACTGTGGTTGTGTGCAGCTGTAAGGGCCCAGCTGGCCCGGGTGATGCAGCATGAGGGGAGCCAGGTGACATCATTTCTGCCAAGGAAGGATGATTCCCTGGTGACTGGGCTGTGCTGGGACTGGAAACCCCCAGGGACCACTCCTGCCTCTCAATGGGGTGACCTGTGGCACGTCATCTCACTGCTCTGAGCATGCCATCCTCCAGTTTGTCAGTGAGCCATGTGAAGGCTTTCCTGCTTTGGCAGTGACTTCTGTAAACCTCAGAGCTGTTGGTATCCAGGGAGTATTTCTTTCCTTAGTGGTTTTGCCACCAGACAAAAGCACTTGCTGTGGGAGAGATGGCCTGGGGAGGGCTGTGTCTGCATGTGTGGTGATGCTAAAAGTCAGGCTCTGCCAGCCTCTGCATCAGTCTTGGCTGGGTAGAGACTGAAGAAGTCCTGGGTGGAGTAATGGTGAGACTTCCCAAGAGTGCATCCCTGGAAAGGGCATGTGGGAGGAATGACAGGTCTGGGTTCTCTGTACTTGTGCCATTCTTCTTCCAATCCCTCTCCATCTGCTCCTGGGTAAGTGCAGTACTCCCACAGCCTCTTATGTCTCTCCACCTCTTTGCTTTATCCCTTTTTGGGTGCCTTTGTACTTTGGATGCACAGAAGATAGAACTGCAGAGGGACCTGTCAAAGTCCTGCAAATTGACCTTTAGATCTTGTTTGCCTCTGTCCCCGCTCTTCCTGGTGCCAGAACAAATGCCATTGCGTGCTGCTGTGGTACACAGAGTGGAGGAGTTTGTGTTTTTTGGATGCCTCCCTTCACAAGCAAGTCCTGTTTGCTATGGGTGGAGTGTCCAGTGCCCTCTGCATGGTGTGGGAGCTGATAACAATACAAATGTGTACACACTGAGATACTGTGAGTGGATTAGCATTAGGGATGCCTGGCTGAGGCAATACAAACCCCCACAAACAGTTCTGTAGGGTGTAGATATTCCCAACCAAGCCTACCCTTCCATGTGTGTGAAGCTGATCTCCCAGACATATCTTTTTTAGTGGAGCCTGTAGTGACAGGACAAGGGATAATGGTTTTAAACTGAAAAAAGGATGGATTCAAAGTAGATATAACAACACAATTTTTTATAATGAGGATGGTGAAACACTGGCACAGGTTGCCCAGAGAAGGTGTGGCTGCCACATCCCTGAAAGTGTTCAAGGCCAGGTTGAATGGGGTTTGAACAACCTGGTCTAGTGGAAGGAGTCCCTGCCTATGGCAGGGGGTTGGAGAGAGGTGATCTTTAAGGTCCCTTCCAACCTAAACCACTCCATGATGGTTTATAATCCTATACTAATCCATCTGAAAGCATAGACCCCTGGTATTCTAAATTCACCCCATTTCCCTTTCCACCCCGATGCAAATTTTATTAATTGCCCTTTTTGCAAAGTTGCCTCCCAGTTGCAGGTACCTGCAGCAGGGATCACAGGGACCTTTGTGTCTGCTGTGTCACCATTGCTTGTGTGCCTCTTGCTGTCTTGTCTGTGTGAGTGACATTTAAGGCAGGATCCTTTCGGTTCCCAGTTGCCCAGAAGGGAGGAAGGAAGCACAGCCATGCTAATAGATTATTTTGCTGATTTTGCAAGTCTGAGTGAAGGCATTGTTCTGAAACAGCCAGGCTCTGCAATGAAATTAGACTAGTCTGTTCCTTACAAAATCTTGTTAGCAAAAAATGGTCCTGGCATGCAGCAGATGTTGTATCTCCCATGGTTATTCCTCCTCCTGCCGTGGCTTTTTCCCTCCCCACATGTGGTTTGACAAGATCCAGATCCTCAGAGAATCTGAATCTCAGAAAACTTGCGCTGGGAAACATTTATGGTAAAGCAGTCACCAATTATAAAGCAAATTAGAGAGGGATTTTCTCCTTGCAGCTCTGTGTGGAATTGGACTGGCTGGAGAAGGTGAGGAAGATGTTTTCTGCTTTAAATGCATTTGGAAGAAAATTGTGTGTGTTTTGGAAAAGTGTCCCGAAAGGGACAGCAGAGGGAAAGAGGGAACGACCATGTGTTTTTGGGTGGGAAGCTAAAATGTACAAGATAATTGCTCTGATTGGTTTTTTGTTTGTTTGTTTTTTGGGTGGGTTTTTTTTTGTTTTTTTTGTTTTTTTTGTTTTTTTTGTTTTTTTTGTTTTTTTTGTTTTTTTTGTTTTTTTTGTTTTTTTTGTTTTTTTTGTTTTTTTTGTTTTTTTTGTTTTTTTTGTTTTTTTTGTTTTTTTTGTTTTTTTTGTTTTTTTTGTTTTTTTTGTTTTTTTTGTTTTTTTTGTTTTTTCTTAATGAACTTCAATAACCCAAAGCCAGAGGAGCAGAGGAAGCAAACTGTCCCAATCTGGGCTCTCATAAGCCAGACCTCTGCAATCAGCCCCTCATCAACAGGGACCTGCTCTGGCTCTGATTTCCACCTCTGTCCCACATCCACTGGAGGAGGGAGGATATGAATCACCAGAACTTTGAATCACTATTTTGGCCCTTTTTCTGTTATCAGTCTGAGTCTTTCCATAGAACCATCCACACAGGCTTTCTCTAAATTGTGTTTTGTTTCCTGGAGCTCAGCAGGCATTTCAGCAGACAATTTTAGGGAGGGCAGATCATCTCTGATGGTGCTTAGTATCCTTGGAATAACCATCTCTAGAAGTGTTCAAAGAAAATGTGGGTGTGGGAGCATGATCTAGGGGTGAACATGGAAATGCTGGATTAATGGTTGGACCTGGTGATCTTAAGGGCTTTTCCAGCTTCAAGGATTCTGTGATTTTTGGGATCCTCCAAGACAGGTTCTCCTTGGGGATAAAGAGACATGGATGACTCCCTTGGTTGAGGTAGAGTTAAGAACCACACATTAAAGTCATAGCTTCCCTGCAGCCATAGCTTTTGGCTTCCCCTTCCTGTTCCTTCCTGTTCTCCATCTGTGTCCAGACTAGGAGCAACCAGGACCCAGGATTCCTGTCTGTTGAAGCCTCCAGTGGCAAGAGGCAGTTTGAGCTGGTTCTGTGGTGGCTGAAGGCTGAACCCAGAAGGCCCCAGGGGGTGTGTGGGTGTAGATGTTGGTGTGCTGCCCTCCTCTCTCAGGGTCATGGTGCTGGGAGGGTGACGTGGTGTTTCCTGCCTGGATAAGTGTTATTGCTCACCTGGATTCTGTCTGCTGCATGGTAGGGAGGGGAGGAAACCAAGGTCATGACCTTTTCTGATCAGGGAATCTCTGCTTCGCTCTTCCCTTTGCACATACAAATCCCAGGCCCTGTGATTCCATCTGGCTGCAGAACAAGCTCCTTATCACTTCCAGCACTTTTCACAGGAAAAGGAACACTAAATGTTCCGAAGCTTTTCTTGGCTTTTTGACCTAGTTCCCACTGGTGTCTTGTTCATCAGCCACCTCTGCACGTGGGCATGGTGCTCCATGGCGCTGAGTGTGCTTTGCATTCACAGCCCAGGGCCCCACTGTGCTCCATCCCATCCTGGGGCATTGGGCCTGGCTGAAGCAGTGCCTTTGTCCTCAGCTGCCACCTCAATACAGCCAGAGATACAGGGAATGCCATCCCAGTGGATTGAGGCCGCACAGTCTAGACCACGTACAAAACATGTGAGTGGAAACACTGCAGCTTCAATAGGGACTGAAGAATCCAAGTAATTTAATACTGGTAAGCTCCAGTATAAGGAATATGGCAAACCTTTCCTGGGGGGTTTGCTGAGGAGACTGACCCATGGATGAGACTCATCCCAACAGAATCAATTCCATAGCATTAGAACAAGGAGGCAATGCTGCCTTCCCCTTTACAAGGATGGGATGTTAAGAAAAATTTTGTCACTGAAAGGGTGCTCAGGCATTGAAACAGACTTCCCAGGGAAGCAGTGGAATCACCATCCCTAGAAATATTCAAGAAAAGTAGATGTGGTGCTAAGAGGCATGCTTTAGTGGTATACTTGGCAGTGCTGGGTTAATGGCTGGATTCCATGATCCTAGAGGTCTTCTTAATGATTCTGTGATTCTTCACTCTGGACAACAGAAGGCTCAGGGGAATCTTAACCATGGCCATAAATACTGGATAGCTGGGAATGAAGGAGACAGAGCCAGACTTCTCAGTGGTGCCCAGTGACAGTACAAGAGACAGTATGTGAAAACTGAAATCAGGAAATTCCATTTAAGCATGAGAAAAGACTTTATACTGTGAGGGTGGTCCAAAACCTAGCACAGGTTTTCCAGAGAGGTTGCAAAGTCTCCATTCCTGGAGATACTAAAACCTGACTGAACACAGTCCTGGGCAACCTGCTGTAGCTGACCCTGCTTTGATTAGGGGGTGTGGACTGGATGATATCCAGAAATTCCTTATAACCACATTGAGTTGGTGATTCTGTGCTTAGGATCACTGGGAGTCCACTGGGACCAGGCTCAGTCCCAGGGCTTGAGCATGGTGTGTGTGTCTTCTGCAGGGAAGTGTGACAGCCCTGCTCTGCACTTCAGGGCAGCCCTTACTGCAGCTTCTCAGGACTTGAAAGGGGCTTGTAAGAAAGATGGGGGCAAACCTTTCAGCAGGGCCTGTTGGGGTAGGACAAGCAGTAGTGGCTTTAAACTGAAGGAGAGTTGATTTAGACTACCTATAAGGAAGAAGCTTTTTACAGTGAGGGTGATCAGACACTGGCACAGCTTGCCCAGAGAGGTGATCAATATCCCAACCCCAGGAAACATTCAAGGTCAGGTTGGACTGGGCTCTGGGCAACCTGATCCAGTTGTCCCCACTTACTGGAGGGACTTGGATTAGATGGCCTTTAAAAGATCCCTCCCTGAAAGATTTTGTGGCTCTGTGTTTCTCACAGTTTTGTGTTCTCACCTGCCTGTGTAAGATCAAGCAACTCCTTTATTGTGACCCGCAGGTCCCCCCAAGGGCAGGAGGGGCAGCTGTGGTCCTCAGATGGCACAAAGAAGGTGCCTCTTCTCCCCAGAGCAGGATCACAAAGAGCTGATGTTACAGACACCCCCAGCACCAGACACATCCTCCCTGCTGGGTGCTTCCCCGGTGCCATGAAACAGGAGCTGGACCCTGCTGCTCCTCTCCCATCCCTGCAGGAGCTCAGCGATGCTGAGGCACAGGTGGCTCCTGCCTTGGCTGGTGTCAGCCTGCCTCCCCCTAGTGCTCATCCCAACACCCTGCAACACCAGCATTAGGGAATTAGTCCTTTTCCTTCGGTCTGAGCCTGGCCAGTTTGTGTCGGGTTAATTTTGAGCTATTTGGTGCTAGCTGAGCTAGGTGGGAATATCAGGAAGTGCTTATGGTTCCTTTTCCTCCCTGTGATGGAGCCCTAGGCAAGCTGATCTAGTGGGTGGGCTCTCTGCCTAGAGTGCAGGGTTTGGAACTAGATGATTTTCAGAGTCCCTTCCAACCCAAACCCTTCCATGAATCTATGGGTGGAGGTAATACAAAACCTCATATGCGAAGTTGGGGCGTGGGGGCATATTATTATTATTATTATTATTATTATTATTATTATTATTATTATGGGTACAACCAGGCTGAAAAACTGGGAGGTCTGGGGAAAGAAGGATAATCTGCTTTCCCTTTTTTCTCTTCAAATTAACTGTAATAACAAAGGGGAAAAGGTTCTTTCAGCTGTTTGTCTGTCCCATCTGCTCCCAGCCTCCAGCTGGACATGAACTTACAAACCAGACTGAGAAGGAGAAAATATATTTTTTAAAAAAGCAATGTGTCACCTGAATCTTGCTCAAGACCCTCTGTTATTTAAGTGCTTTCTTGGCCAGGCTCTATGTGGGAGTGGGAAGCAGGGAGGGCAGCCTGGCAGGAGCCAGGCAGAGAAAAGCCAATGGTCTTGGTGTGTGGTAGGAGGGATGAGTTACCTTCCAGCTGCCTCCTACCCAAGTTTCTCCATCCATGGTGTCTATGCACAATCCAACATTCTGGTCTTGGTGGCAGAATGAGTATTTAATCCTTCCGCCCCAGCTACAAAGCTTTTGGCTCACCAATTTTTTTTTAATCTGCTGTGCTAGGATCTGGAAGAGGAGATCCCTCACCCTTTGTAAAACAGTCATGGAGCAGAGGCATCTGACAGAGGACACTTAGAAGGGCTGTAATGGTGTGAAAGCATACTATCATCCACAGGGACAGTACTAACAAAGCTGCACTGGT
>WEIU01018716.1:391108-429304 GCA_013389925.1 Aegithalos caudatus | reverse complement strand
GTGTGTGTCTTCTGCAGGGAAGTGTGACAGCCCTGCTCTGCACTTCAGGGCAGCCCTTACTGCAGCTTCTCAGGACTTGAAAGGGGCTTGTAAGAAAGATGGGGGCAAACCTTTCAGCAGGGCCTGTTGGGGTAGGACAAGCAGTAGTGGCTTTAAACTGAAGGAGAGTTGATTTAGACTACCTATAAGGAAGAAGCTTTTTACAGTGAGGGTGATCAGACACTGGCACAGCTTGCCCAGAGAGGTGATCAATATCCCAACCCCAGGAAACATTCAAGGTCAGGTTGGACTGGGCTCTGGGCAACCTGATCCAGTTGTCCCCACTTACTGGAGGGACTTGGATTAGATGGCCTTTAAAAGATCCCTCCCTGAAAGATTTTGTGGCTCTGTGTTTCTCACAGTTTTGTGTTCTCACCTGCCTGTGTAAGATCAAGCAACTCCTTTATTGTGACCCGCAGGTCCCCCCAAGGGCAGGAGGGGCAGCTGTGGTCCTCAGATGGCACAAAGAAGGTGCCTCTTCTCCCCAGAGCAGGATCACAAAGAGCTGATGTTACAGACACCCCCAGCACCAGACACATCCTCCCTGCTGGGTGCTTCCCCGGTGCCATGAAACAGGAGCTGGACCCTGCTGCTCCTCTCCCATCCCTGCAGGAGCTCAGCGATGCTGAGGCACAGGTGGCTCCTGCCTTGGCTGGTGTCAGCCTGCCTCCCCCTAGTGCTCATCCCAACACCCTGCAACACCAGCATTAGGGAATTAGTCCTTTTCCTTCGGTCTGAGCCTGGCCAGTTTGTGTCGGGTTAATTTTGAGCTATTTGGTGCTAGCTGAGCTAGGTGGGAATATCAGGAAGTGCTTATGGTTCCTTTTCCTCCCTGTGATGGAGCCCTAGGCAAGCTGATCTAGTGGGTGGGCTCTCTGCCTAGAGTGCAGGGTTTGGAACTAGATGATTTTCAGAGTCCCTTCCAACCCAAACCCTTCCATGAATCTATGGGTGGAGGTAATACAAAACCTCATATGCGAAGTTGGGGCGTGGGGGCATATTATTATTATTATTATTATTATTATTATTATTATTATTATTATGGGTACAACCAGGCTGAAAAACTGGGAGGTCTGGGGAAAGAAGGATAATCTGCTTTCCCTTTTTTCTCTTCAAATTAACTGTAATAACAAAGGGGAAAAGGTTCTTTCAGCTGTTTGTCTGTCCCATCTGCTCCCAGCCTCCAGCTGGACATGAACTTACAAACCAGACTGAGAAGGAGAAAATATATTTTTTAAAAAAGCAATGTGTCACCTGAATCTTGCTCAAGACCCTCTGTTATTTAAGTGCTTTCTTGGCCAGGCTCTATGTGGGAGTGGGAAGCAGGGAGGGCAGCCTGGCAGGAGCCAGGCAGAGAAAAGCCAATGGTCTTGGTGTGTGGTAGGAGGGATGAGTTACCTTCCAGCTGCCTCCTACCCAAGTTTCTCCATCCATGGTGTCTATGCACAATCCAACATTCTGGTCTTGGTGGCAGAATGAGTATTTAATCCTTCCGCCCCAGCTACAAAGCTTTTGGCTCACCAATTTTTTTTTAATCTGCTGTGCTAGGATCTGGAAGAGGAGATCCCTCACCCTTTGTAAAACAGTCATGGAGCAGAGGCATCTGACAGAGGACACTTAGAAGGGCTGTAATGGTGTGAAAGCATACTATCATCCACAGGGACAGTACTAACAAAGCTGCACTGGTGCTGGGACAGAATAGGGAGCAGGTCTTATGATGCTGCCCATGTCCTGGGCAGGACAGGATCCTTCTGCCACCAGCATGGTGAGCGAGGCCAGCAGAAATCTGCAGGTCAAGTTTACATGAAGTCTGTGGAATAGAGGGAGTGACTTTCCTTTGCCAAGAAGCCCTGCTCCTGTTTTCCCTGTCTGCTGTCTGACCCAGTGTGTCTGTTTTTCTCCTGTCCCACAGGAAATCTGCAATGATCCACGTCTCTTTGTGGATGGGATCAGCTCCCATGACTTACACCAGGGCCAGGTTGGGAACTGCTGGTTTGTGGCTGCCTGCTCCTCCCTGGCATCCCGGGAGTCTCTGTGGCAGAAGGTAAGTGGTTCCCCATGGCAGGGGAGAGCCTGTCTTCAACACCTTGGCTTTGTGTTGTGTTTGTCCAGGTCAAAAACTGGTTCTCAGGGATGCCTCATGTCCTGAAAAACTGATAATGTGCAAAAATCTCCCTTAAAAGACTGAGTTGCAAAGGGCATTCATTAGTCATCATGACTGAAGTCACCACACACCAGCCAAACCCTTGGCCAGGTCCTTAACCAGGTGGATCAAATCCCATCCTGTTTTTCAGATCCCAAATTTGACCCTTTGAATTCCAAAATAATTTAAAAATACCAAGAAAAACAAAACTCAGGATTCTCAGCTGCAGCATTAGGCCCCGTTTCCCTCGGTCCCATGGTGTCCCCTCTCTTTGGCTGTTTACTGTGTTCCTACCTCAGCAGTGAGATACCTCATGCTGGGGCAGGTAGGCTGATTTCAGGGTGTTAGCATCTCTCCCAAGTCACTGCTTGTCCAAAGCATCCATCCCTGGCATGTCCCATGGCTGGATGGCACCATGTAGCAGTGTTCCTCCAAGTGTGGGGTCCAAAGGGAACGTACTGTGGGCCAGAAAGCCACCAAGGAGCTGCACCAGACCGAGGGGCTGCAGACCTGGGGAGCAAGCAGAGGGGTACAGGGGGAAGGAAGTGCCCAGTGCCACATCCTTGGATAATCTGTGCCCATCTCCACCATGGCCTCAGCTGTGCAAGATGTCAGCCCTGTGAAAGCCAAGGCTTCAGGCTCTGGTGCAGGTGTGCATCATCATAGGGCAAGAGACCAGCAAGTTGTGAGCAACTTTTCCCAGATTTTGCTGTAAAAGGCAGCCATGTGTGCAGGCAGCACCAGCAGCTTCAACATCCCACAAGGGTGAGCGGGCAAGTTGTCATCCTTCTTCACCATTCACTTCCAGCTGTGCCCTGGGAAATGCCAACCAAACAGAGGCTGGGTCCCTTTGGACACTTCATTATTTCAGTTTGCTGGGCATTGCTTTTCCTCCCTTGGCAATTTGGCTGTGGGTGTTTGTGACTTCTCATTTTCCATTGCTTTAACTCTGAGGCTTTTTTTTTTTTTTTTACCTGCCCTCTCTTTTCTTTCAGAAAGGCTTGTTTTATAGAATTATGTAGGTTGGAAGAGACCCTAATGACCATTTAGTTCCAGCTCCTACCACTAGACCAGGTTGCTCAAGGCCTCATCCAACCTGACCTTGAACACTTCCAGGGATGTGACATCCACAAATTCTCTGAGCAACTTGTGTCAGTGTCTCACCAGGCTCACATTAAAAATTTCTTATTTGCTGAAGATCTCAGAGACAAAACAATGGGCCCCTTGGTCCTAAGTCTGGTTACACATGCAATTGTGATAACATTGTTTGACACCAAAATGTCTCTATTTGGGGTCAGCCAAGAGCTGAAAGATGCTGATGCAGGCTTTAGTATCTCTGAAATATCAGCTCAGGAATCTTGGTCCAGATCACCCATGGCTACTAGAAAATGTATTCCTAGTGTACACCAGGGTGTAACATAGGCTCTGCATGTCTCTTGCTCCATTTCCCACAGTGAAACTGTCTCTCTTAAGTGTGGGAGGGGGAATACCTTCAAGAAAGTAAGGCAGGCCATCACATGCCTGTGTATCCCAGGAGTAACATCCCAATGTTATTCAAACATTGTCTTCCACCTTGCTTTCTTCAATGTCCCTGCTTCCTGTTATGCCTGTGTGGTGTGAATCACTGAGTGGGAATGGGTTACTGGAATTTAGCTGAGAGTTGTTTTCTAAATTCCCGTGTCTGGGATGACCCTACATGGCTCTAGGTGTGATCTAGCTCTGTAACACCCTTTCTATGACCCTTCAGACATGTCTAGCTTTTATGAAAAGAAATTGAGGCATTTAAATGGGGGGCAAAACCATTCCAGGATGCTGGTGCTGACTTACTGCTTCAGGAACAGTGTGGTGTCTCACTCCTGCCAGCTGTGCCACCCAGAAAAGGGCACGATGGTCATGTTAGTCTGCTATTCATTGACTTAGAGTCAGTTTGTCCTTTGGGACTCTCATGTCCTCCTCTGGATGGCACAGCCTGATGGAGGCCACCAAAATGGTAAGGAGGAACGTGGGTTTTCATCCAGGAGGAGAGAAGTTAAAACAGGAGCTTTTTGCTGCATGCAGCTACTTAACCATAGAATCGTGGAATGGTTTGGCTTGGAAGAAACCTTTAAGGGTCATCTCGTTCCATCCCTCCTGCCATGGGCAGAAACACCTGCCTCTGGACCTTGTTGCTCAGAGTCCCATCCAGCCTGGATAGAGGAGTTGCGACAGGATGGAGTCAGGCTCTTGCAGGGATGCAGTCAGAGGACAAAGGACAGCAGCACAAGCTGCAGCTTCTCTTCAGCATGAGCTCAGTCAGACACTGGAACAGGGCCCAGAGAGGCTATGGGACCTCTGTCCATGGAGATACTCAAAGATGGACTGGATGAAGCCCAGAGAAACATGATTTAACCCTGAAGTAAGTCCTGCTTTGAGCAGTAGGTTGGAACAGACTCTTCCAGTCTCATTCCAGCCTGAATTAGCCATGAACCTATACTCAGAGAAAGCCACTGCTGCTCATCCCTCCCAAGGTGGTATCCCTGGCTTTGTTTTGGGATAATGAGCCATGGTTGTCAGGGAGGTTGCCTGGGAGGCTGACATCAGACATCCCGTCCCTATAGATTATTGTGCACAGCAGCACCAACAGCTCTGAACCTGCAAATGAGTCTGGAGGGCACTCAGGGGAGGCCCCAGAGGTGTTTTACATCACTGGCCCAGGTTGCCTAGCGCTGCTGGGACTGTGGAGAAGGGACACCAGCTCCAGGGGCCTTTCCCCCTGCGTGTCCTGTTTGAAAGCCACGCACTGCTGAGCACAGAGCAGAGGAGCAGCCAAGGTGATGGCAGCTGAGGTGGGGATGCTTGAGCTGCCCTTCACCTGCGATGAGCAGCTCACCCAGCGCATGCGGCTGCGGTTCCAGAGCCTGCAGCAGAAAAACGTCAGGCCCCAGGATGGAGAGAGGCTGCTTTGTCCCAATGAGCACATCTACAGAGTGGATTTCATCCAGCAGCACAAACTGCGCTTCCTCCGCTGGGACGTGCAGCTGGAGAGACCTGGGAAGGTCACGGTGACTGGCACCTCCCAGCACTGGACTCCTGATCTCACCCACCTGATGAACCGGCAGCTGCTGGAGCCGGTGGGAATCTTCTGGAAGAAGCTGGGGGCCGAGGAGGTGGAGTGCAATGAGGCAGATGCCCTGGAGTTTGGGGAGCGGATAGCAGAATTAGCCCAGATCCGCAAGGTGATGTATTTTCTCCTCACTTTCACTGATGGTCTTGAACCAGCTCAGCTGAAAGGCTCCATTGTTTTTACAGCCTGATCCCCTCTTGCTCAGCTTTTCTCACTCCAGCTGTGCTTCTTCCAGTTCAGTTCTTTGTTCCATTTTTACATCTGGTGTTTTTTGCTTTTTTTTTTAATGAGAGAGCACTGTGGTAAAGTGGAGAACAGCTCAGTGCTTCTGGAGCCCATCAGTCCTGTGAAATATTCCCCAGATGTGCTCCCCTCTGTCTAAATGATGGGGAGAATGGGACCATGAGCTTGCTGCTGCATTTGCCTGGAGTATAAGACTGTGTGCTTGTGAATTAATCAGGGATTCACACAGGATCTTACTGGCTTGGAAGTACAAGGCTGCTCTAAGTCCTCTCACTGAAGCAACTGCACACCAAAAACCTGCTGGAAAAATAAGTAATTGGCATACCAGAAAACAGCAGGGACCCCTGGAGAGAGCCCTGCTTTCCAGTTTCCATCCTAGCCATTAAAAAAGGAGGGCTTGTTTGTGATGGAGTTTCTCTCCTTGCAAGGTGCTAAGTGCTTGCAGGCTCTGGTGACTTGTGCTGCTGCTGTGGCTGCTTGGAGTCTCTGGAGAACAGTCCCATGGAGAATCCAGCTTGCTGTGAAGCTGAAGTACATACACTTGGACTCACTGTATTCTGCAGATTGTAAACCCACTGGACTAATGGGGAAGTTGGACCAGCCTTTTCTGACCACTGCCACCATTATCTGTTGGGGGGAGCATGGAATTTGTTGGTCCAAGATGGGTTGGAGCAGATGTGTGTGTGTGTGGGCAGAGCCAGCAGCTCAGAGCAGCCTAGGCCCACAAAGAGTCCTCTGCAGCAGAGCTAAATTGTGCTTTGTTCTGACCTTAAAGCTCCCATGAGAATATTTACTCTGAAGTGTCTGTAGAGAGCCATGAGGCTGCAGAGTACTTTGCAAGCCACAGAGCAGGAACCTGCTGCTTCTGTCCCTGAAAAGCAGTGTCTGCTGCCCTCTAAAACATGGGAAAGGGTGTCCATGGGAGCAGAGGGAAGTGGTACATTTACAAGTATTGGAAGAGGAGAGTGTTTTGTGCCCAGTTTCTTTCATGACTGCAAGTAAACTGCTAAGTTTAGATGTTTCCTTTTCCTCCACCAAAAAGTGGAGAGTACTTCAGTGAAGCTTCTTGAGACACACAGATAGAAGAGTGCCTTGAAGGAGCTAAGTGTTATCACAGTTGGTCCTTTGCTCAGACTGCATTCAGATGTGTGTGAGTACTCCTCAATGTGCAACCTGACATTTTTCCAAGATGAGTAAGGAGACAGCAGTGGTGGAAAAGCCAGGGCAAGGTGACTTGGTACCTGTGGCCTGTGGGCTTATGCAGACCAGCCCCAAAAAGAGTCCAATCTCTTCTCCAAAACCTCCAGAGATGCAGACCCTATGCCTTCCCCAGCCCAACAATAGTGTGTAAAATGATATGCACAAGTTTTGCCAGGCAGAAGGCAGAAGATCAGCTACTGGCTGGAGAGATGCTGGCTGCTCTTGAGTCTTGTCCAAAACTAGAGCCCAGCAACCACCAAATCCTACAGCCATGCCATGGCCATTTCCAGAAATTTCTCTCTTTGTTTAGACCCCAAGAAATGCTGGACTTGGTGAGTAGAAAGAAAAGTAAATGCATCTCTGCTTGGCCAAACACATCTCTAGGGTCCTAGCACACTTTGCCGTAGAAAACCTCTCCTTGTACAACCCAGAGCAGAGTTCCTGACTGCAAACCACTTCAGACCAAATAACAGGAGCCACTGGCAACATCCAAAGGGGTTTTTGCATGCTAACTCTCACAATATGCCATTGCTGTGTTGCTAGGGTAGAGTTCTTGCTGCAGATATCTTGCTGGGTATTGGTGTACCACAGTAAATAAAAGCCTAGTCCCCCTTAAGGACTGAGGCTGTTTCCTGTACACAATAAAGCACCAAATTGCAACTCAATATTGGTATTCTTGAACCTCTTTTAACTTTCTGTAAAATGTAAGATGAACATTTACTTTCTTCTCTCTTGGTGTGAAAGGCCTCATGGAGTATTTTGAGCAGATTTTTTGTGGTCATGAGGGGCTTGAAGCTGGGCATAGGAGGGGAAATTATTCTCAGGTGAATCCTTGTTTCCTTCAGAACTGGAGAGGGAGGTCAGGGGACCAGTGTGATCTCTCTCTGCTGCAGGGAAGATGAGCCTCTTTTTACCAGCCACTGAAACTACCCTTACAGTTTCAACATCCCATAAAGACTTTTAGATACACCACCCTGTCCAATCTCCCAGGGGAATTTCATCCCAGTTTGTATCACAGTTCAGCAGATTGGTACAACTGAGTGCCTCTCTCCTTATCCTGAACTGGCAAGTTCCCAGCAGAAGGCTTGGAGAGCTTGGCATGTACCAAATTCTTCTAATCAGGGACATTTTTTCCAAGGCCACAGGTGCCTTTTCTCTTAATTAACCACTCTTAAGAAAATTGAAAAAAGCCATAAATCAGGGAGGTGAACCTGGCATTTCTGAGATCCCAATTTACCTGTCTCTGAACCCTTTCACTATAAATTTGTCATGCTAAATGGTGTTGCAGCATCAGATTTTGTGAGCCCCTAAGGAAAAAGCAGCACAGCTGGGTGAAGGAGAAGAATGTGGTTTCCACTGCCCCAGTGTCACGCAACCAAGCTGTGTCCAGGACTTGTTGGGATCCTGGGATGGGCGGTCCGTGGCATTCTCTCCAGCTGGGAACACCTGTGGAGATCAGACTCCTCTCATTTCCTCATGGGTCAGTGTAGAAATATGATCAGTCCTTGCTCCTGGACCCTGCTCTGGATGAAAGCTGACCATTTCTGCTGCCTTCAGTGCTGGAGGGTGCTCCCAGAGCTGTCCCCAAGTGAAGAAGTGGAGGAGGATGGTGGGGACCCGTGTGTCCCACCAGTGACAGTAGGAGCAAGTGTCAGAGCCAGCCAGCTGGAAGCTGTCACTACCAGCTCTGGCTGACAAGCTGCCTCTGATCAATGCTGGGATCATTTCTAAGCCCACATTAATAGAGAGTTGATTATCACGATGGTCCTCCATGACAATTCATTAGGATGAGCTCCAGTCAGGAGGGAATCAATGGGTACTGATGGAGGGCTGGCTGACCTTTCCTGGCAGTCTCCAGAGAGGACTCTGGGACAGAGTTATTAGCACTCCTATAAAACACCGAGCCCTCCAAATGTGTTTCTTTTTCATGGCTTTGTCTGCTCTGCTTCTATTGATCCAGACAACTCAAGAGTGCCTTTGAGCTTGCAGGGCTGATGGCATCATTAATATTTCAGTGTAGGAGCAATAAGATCAATAAGAGCCCGGGGCTAGATCATTGCTGGTAGCTAAGGAGTCAAGGGGCTCCTCAGAGGGAAGTCTCTCTGCACAATTCCTGCTTTTTGACAGCAGACAAAAAAAAAAAAAAAAAAAAATTAAAACAAAAAAAGCAGCTCTGTCAGCTGGACAAAGGCCCAAAGCACAGTAAAGGTGGTTTCACCATGTCCTGTGACTTCTTGAAGAGGCTCTTTCCATGCAATGTAGTTGTGTCCTCTCCTATCCGATCCCAACACAGCTCTCCACAGGAAAGTGGTAATTTGGTGTATTGGAACATAATGCATACTTGCATGGATACCTTGGGGTTTTTTATCACTGAGCTCGTGATCCTTTGGGAGCCAGCAGGTGAGGTAGCAGGGGTGTGGGCAGTCAGTCACATTACTGCTGCTGTGTAAGTCAGCACTTGTCAGCCATCAGCTACAGTAACTCCACGTGGCCTCACAGCCCACCCTGGCCATGCAGGAAAACCACATTGCCTCCACCCTCAACAAGAGATAAACTGCAGTGGGGTAGTTCTTTGCTGTGTGCCTCTGTGTCCTGGTTCTAAAACAAGATGCAGATCCCCCTACATGCGGTATCTGTGCCTGGCTGTGCTCATTCCTGACCCAGCCGGGTGAATTTTCCATCCAAAGCAGAGCTGGTGGTGCCTGCAACCATGATGGGCCATGGACTTTGGAAGTTACCCTTTGCTTGTGCCTGGCCTACTGACACCAAACCTGTGCCTCCTCAGACCCCTCAGCTCAGCTCAGGCCTTCTTTTCCCTCTTTTATCAAATCACCTCCCTGTGCTTGCCCAGGTGAGCATGGTAGCTCTTGACAGGGAAGAATGGAGACCCTGAGGGAATGGGGATCCTGCTTTTCCCACTTTTACCTAACAGAGTAGGTTCATGCAGAGTACCTGCTGCCTGTTTGTTGGCACCAGATAGATGAATACCACACTTGGTCTTGGGCCAGTCAAATCACAAAATCAAGTAAGAGAATGAAGGAAGCTGCCCTTTGTTAGTGGTACCCTACTGACACTAAAAAAAACCCAAAAAACATGGTCATAAAAATAACTATCCCTGGTTAGACAAAGAATTCATCTTCTCCAATAGCCTGTCTAAGGAAGTAGATGGCCACAGATGTCCAGGGTAGAGCTGTAAGAAAGAGGACAAAGGTGTTTAACTCCACCTTCCAAGGGACAGTGAAGTCCAAGCTATTCCAGTACATGTTAATCTAGTCTGCATTGGTGGAACCATGTCCAGAATCTGTCCCCCACAGACTGTTAGCAAGTCCACCCCCTTCATATTCTTCCTTGTCTTTGATACTGTGTTCGTTAGTTCCAGGATGAGAGTCAATCCCAGGACAAAAAGGGAATAATTTGGGTATATGTGCCTTTTCTTTTGCAGGTCATCCCAGACTGGAAGGAGCAGGAGTGGAACCCTGAGAAACCCGAGAGCTATGTGGGGATCTTCCACTTCCAGTTCTGGCGTTTCGGTCAGTGGCTGGATGTGGTGATCGATGACCGCCTGCCCACGCTCCACAATCAGCTCATCTACTGCCACTCCAACTCCAAGAATGAGTTCTGGTGTGCCTTGGTGGAGAAAGCTTATGCCAAGTAAGTACCCAGGCAGCTGTAGGATAAAGTGGGACCTAGGCACTCTGTTTTTCCTCTCTGTTCATTCACCAGCTGGTTTGCAGCAGTGGAAACAACATCTTTCTGTGGAGGAGTAGTGCATAACTCAGACAAACACTAAGGAAAAAAGGCCTTCTCTAGTCCTAATTTACCCTCAAAGCAAAATACCCTTCCATGTTTCTTTAAGTAACACCTATTCTAGAGATGTCAAGCCTTTTACTTTGGTCCTGTGACAGCAAGAGTGCAACAAGGAATGTGGGTCCTAGTTTGCTGTCCTCTCCCACTTGGAGTTCAACTGCAAATCTCCATTCTTGAGGCTGCCCCAAGAATCATCCCTGACCCCTTAAAGTGTCAGGCCAGTGTTGTGCCATCCCTGTCCCTCTCTTCCAGGCTGTCAGGCTGTTATGAGGCTCTGGATGGAGGCAACACAGCTGATGCCCTGGTGGATTTCACTGGTGGGGTCTCTGAACCTATCGACCTGACGGAAGGGGACTACATCGCTGACGAGGCAAAGCGAAACCTCCTCTTTGAGCGCGTGCTGAAGGTGCACAACAGGGGAGGCCTCATCAGCTGCTCCATCAAAGTAAGAAACATTAACAGGATGGTCACGGTCCCACAGGAATAGGCATTTTAGGGTGCAATTGTCTTACACAGATGTAAACTTCTAAATTAGATCAGATAATTGTGGCCAAGGGTTCCAACTTCTTGGTGATGGCAAAAGGAGTGAATCCTGAATGTCAACCCTCCTTATTCCTTGTTGCTATGTCCAAGAGCCCAGATTCATCCCAGTACCCTTTAAATGCTAGGAGGGGATCTACTCCAGAAAAAGGCATTTTGGTGTCTGCATCTGGGCATCATTACAAGTGCTGGTTCCCAGACCTCCCAGTATAACCATTAGGCTGAGGTATATCATTTGCCAGTACGAGAGCTCAGAGACCTCATGAAGCAAACGAAGGAAAGGAGGGATCCAGCGCAGAAAATGGCATCTGAGATGTGCCAACTGGCTCTCGCCCTGACTCTCAATGCTCTTCTTTTTGGCTGAAAGAAACCTGCAGGGAAATCTGAGTTGCTTTCTTTCCCAGCCCCTGCAGAGGTGACCATGTCCCCCTGGTCTGAGCCCTGTCTGTGTCCCCTGCCAGGCCACATCAGCAGCTGACATGGAGGCTCGCCTGGCCTGCGGGCTCGTGAAGGGCCACGCCTACGCGGTGACGGACGTGCGGAAGGTCCGTCTGGGCCACGGCCTTCTGTCCTTCTTCAAGTCAGAGAAGCTGGACATGATCCGCATGCGCAACCCGTGGGGAGAGCGGGAGTGGAATGGCCCTTGGAGCGACACGTGAGTTGGGATGGAGTCAGTAGGAAATTCTTCCCTGTGAGGGTGGTGAGGAACTGGCACAGTTCCTCAGAGAGGCTGTGGATGCCCTATCCCTGGAAGTGTTCAAGGTGAAGTTGGATGTGTCTTTGAGCAACCTTGTCTAGTGGAAGGTTCCCCTACTCATAGCAGGGGGGTTAGAATGAGGTGATATTTAAGGTCCTTTCTGACTGAAACCATTCTGTGATTCTATGATTCCATGTTTTTTTCATACTAGGGAAGGATGTTCGTAGGTCACATTTGTGCTTCTAGTCCTATTCCAGCAAAACAAGCACCCAAACAGAATCAGCCACTGCCACCACTGACTGCTGTGCTGGCTGTGGAAGAGATGAGGAGCGAAGGGCTTCTGCAACAAGAACCTTTGGCCAGAGTCAATTTTGTTATCTTTATGGATAGGGCTATTCACAACCAAATAAAACCTTGCCTAGACTGGATTCAACTCCACTGGTCAGGAAGACACTAAAGTTCCAAGTCGTGCCGCACTTCCCCGTGTTTGGCAGATGACCTACCCAGAGCAGCATGGGGACTGGCTCTACACAATCCTTGTGCCTCAAGTTCTTGTGTGTCCCTAACCTCTGAGTAATGATCCTGTTCTCTTCCCACAGCTCTGAGGAGTGGCAGAAAGTGAGTAAAAGTGAGAGAGAGAAGATGGGGATGACAGTGGAAGATGATGGAGAGTTCTGGTGAGTCCCTCCTGGGTTTGTCACCACAGCCCCCACAGCATCCTCCCACCCTGTGTACATCATTTCCATGCATACAGCTATCCAGAGAAAATAGGCTTCCAAGCTGTAGGATCTCTAGTGAAACTTCCTTCTTGAGCCCATGGGTGCTAGTTTTGATGGCCATGAACCTGGAATTGCAAGGTGCTCTGCATCACTCGGGGGCCAGACCATTTCATCAGGGTACTGAGGACCTGTCATAAATGTGCTGAACTTCACAGCCTCATCAGGAATATTTCAGTACAACATTTACCCTTGTGTGAAGAAAGGCCCACTGTGCTGCTTCTCTCACTCCAAAACACAGAGATCTGTTGTGTAAACTCAAGAAGTATTTACTGCAGGCATAGAGAAAGGTATCTCCATTTCTTTTGGAGATGTTTGATGAGTAACTTTTGTTATTCATCAGCTGTCAAGAGAGAGCCCACACTCTCTAACAGGTGATCAGGAAAATCCCTGCAGTGCACCTTTCCAGGGAATGAAGCAGCATAACCCAATTCTGCCCTTTCCTGACTCAGGATGACCTTTGAAGATTTCTGCAAATACTTCACGGACATCATCAAGTGCCGTCTGATCAACACCTCCTACCTGAGCATCCACAAGACCTGGGAGGAGGCAGTGCTACACGGGGCATGGACCAGAAGCAGTGACCCCTTGAAAAACCGCTCCGGAGGCTGCATCAACCACAAGGACACTTTTCTGCAGAACCCCCAGGTGAGTAATGGGGCAGAGGGCCTTCTGAAGCCTTCATATGTGCTTCCAAGTGTTTAACTCTCCTACAGGGACCTAGAAGGCTGAAATGGCTACCTCTAAGAGGTTATTTGTGCTTATGGCAATTCTCTGGCGCAGCATCACCAGCATCGAGGCCAACTCTATTAACATTATCCCTCTTGTCAAGGAGACTGCATCCAAGTCCTTAGTGTAGAGCATCTTGGCACAAGGGAAAAACAAACTGTGCCACAGGGTAGCAATGTTGGCTGGTTCCAGTCAAACAGGGCCAGGAGTAATTTCCAACAATCTGGACATCTGAATGACCAAAATCCAGATTTTGTGCCCAAACTTTGACGCTGTTAAATTTACCAGGACAGATGTAGCCCACAGAGACATTTCCTTCTAGCTTGAAGTTCTTGTCCTGGAACAAACTTTTCTGGAGAAAAGGAGGCTCAAGGGGACCTTATGACTCTCTACAACTACCTGAAAGGAGATCATATACAGATGGGAGTTGGTCTCTTCTCCCAGGTAACACGTGGGAGGAGTAGAGGAAACAGCCTCCAGTTGTGCCAGGGGAGGTTTAGATTGATTATTAGGGAAAACTTCCTCACCAGAAGGATGAAGACATTAGGAGAGGCTGCCCAGAGAAGTGATACAGTGTACAGTCACCATTTCTGGAAGAATTCAGAAGGCATGTGGATGTGGCACTTGGGGACATGGTTTAGCAGTGGACTTGACAGTGCTAGGCTGAGGGTTGGACTGGACAATCTTAGAGGTCTTTTCCAACATAAATGATTCTACAATTGTCTAGTCCTGCTCTGAACTGGGACTCTCATGATCACTAGCCAGGTCCTTTTTAGTCCTTCATCTAACAAGCAGTTGAAGGATGGTCTGGTCCGTTGTCATCAAGGATATGGAGGAGTTGTTTCCAGCTTCCAGCTCTGTATTAGCCTTTTGAAGCCAGGCTGTCCCTGGGGGTCCCCAGGAGTCCTGTATTAATAAATATCTCCCTTAATTTCTTCCCTTTGCTTCTAGTATGTGTTTGATGTTAAGAAGGCAGAAGATGAAGTGTTGATCTCCATCCAGCAGAAGCCCAAAAGGACCAGTCGCAAAGAGGGCAAAGGAGAGAACTTGGCCATAGGATTTGATATCCATAAGGTAGGCTGGGGTTCCTGCACGTTGGAATTGGCTGCATTACAGAATGCCACTGTAAATTTGTTGGTTGTAGAGTGGTACATCACTCCTACATGACCATATAATTCATTTAAGCATTATCTGGGTGCTTCTGGGGTGCCATCAGCACAGCCTGCCCTCCTCTAGAGAGAAGGAGGGATATCAAAGGGGACAGCATGGACAACAGGTTGCCCAGAAATCTGTGGATTCCCCATCCCTGGAAATGTACAAGGCCAGGCGAGATGTGGCTTTCAGTAAGCTGTCCTAGTGGGAGGTGTCCCTGCCCATGACACGGGATTGAAACCAGATAATCTTGAGGGTCCAACCGGAACCATTTTATGGTTCTGTGCAGTTCTTGCTAAAAGCAATGATTAGTCTTTTCTCTCCAAATGTTGAAATCTGTTAAGCTAATCCTTACGTGTTGTTTGCTGGGTCCGCAATGTTAAGCTGGGATGCAAGAGATGAGTCCCTGAGTCAAAAGAGCTGGGAAAGGCACATCCACACTTGATTTCCACCCAGCACGGTTGGGACCATTTTCCTGGTTCTCTTAACTCCAGGTCTCCTGGCACCGTGGACTCAGTCCCTGCAGTCTTTTCCCCCCCATGGTGGACACCAGTACCTTTTCAGGCAGTGGCAATCCACTGACCATCCCGCTGTGGTCTCTGCCCAGGTGGAGTTGAACAGGAACTACCGGATGCACACGCTGCAGCAGAAGGTGGCCAGCTCCATCTACATCAACTCCCGCAGCGTCTTCCTGAGGACAGACCTGAAGGAAGGCCGCTACGTCATCATCCCCACCACTTTTGACCCTGGTCATGAAGGCGAGTTCCTTCTCAGGATTTTCACAGACGTGCCTTCAGATTGCCGGTAAGGAGCACGAGCGGGGATGGGGAGGGATTGGCTCTTTGGAGACAGCCCTGTCCTTTTGGTTTGTGGGTTTCCTAAGTGGTCAGAGCCTTGCTATGCTTGCAGCTGCTCTTTCTGTTAAGGGTGGTTGAGACAGGATATCTTTACAGGTCACTCCACAGACAGGCACAGAAGCTCCCACTCTGCTTCAAAGCATGATATGGGAGAGCATCCCAAAACCAGGCTGAGGAGTGGGGAACAGAGTCTGACAGTGGATAGTGTGTAGTCACAAAATCACAGAGTATTTTGAGTTGGAAGGGACCCACAAGGATCATCCAAAGATTCTAACTCTTAAATGAATGGCCTGTACAGTCCTTCATCGTGCCAGAGCAAACTCTTTGGGATAAGACTAGGCACCTCTCAAAGGCCACATGTTTTTCCTTGCAGAGAGCTGACACTGGATGAGCCACCACACACCTGCTGGACTGGGATGTGTGGCTACCCACAGGTAGTATCCCAGATCCATGTCCTTGCTGCAGCTGGGCTCAAGAATCAGGACTCCCAAGGAGGTACTGGTCTTTCCCTGCCTGTTGTCTGGCCCCAGAGGAGTTGGGAGGTGGTTTATGAAGTGGAACATAGCTGGAATGTATATCCTCAGATATATTTTTCAGTGAACATGATTGATTCAGACACTAGAGGAGGAGAAAGTCCATGGAGAATTAAACTCACTTCTTGCAGTGGACATGATCTGGGAGCTGTTATATTTAGGCTGTTTTCTGAGACCCTCCCAAAACTTCCCCAAAGCCCTTAGCAGAGGTCCTGTAACAACCCATGTCTTCCTCCCAGGTACGAGCAGCTGTTAAAGTCAGGAATTGTATTTAAAGGCTTTCTAGTAAGAAGGACAGAGAAGAAGCCTGATGTGTGGTATTCTTCACTGAGGCTAAATGTCTTATCAGCAGAGGGTATGCCAAATTCAGCTCACTTTGGGATGGTGTGGATCTAGATCAATTCTAACATCCATCACTTTTCCTGCATGGAAGACAGCAGCAGGCCCATACCTCCCCCTGCCCTGCAGCCACACAGAGGCTCATGGCAAGAGCCCTGTGTTCTGTCTGCCTTTGGACCAAGAAACACAGTGGTAGGGATGGCTCCTACTAGGAGATTGCTAAAGTTGGCATGCAAGGTCTAGAGGTTGCTCTAGAGGTCTAGGATTAGAGAAGCAAATATCTTTCCATCGTGGAAATAGACCAGATCCTGTGGGTCTGATTTTCTGAGTCTGTGGAGTTTTCAGCCTGTAGTAGCTGATTTTCTTCTTCCCTTGAGAGAATTCATTCCTCTCAAGGACAGTGAATGTAAATAAGTCTTTTATCCTTTCATAACACAGCTAGGTTTCTCATACAACCCTCTCACAGGTGTTATTTCTGTTATTTAACCAACAAAGAGAAGTGTTGTCTTTACTGACCAATTATATGGTTCCTCAGTGCAGCATGTTATAAAAGGGCTGTGCAAAACTGTGAATAAAGCCTTCCTGATCTTTCTTCTGACTGGAGTTAGCTCTTCATTTTCATGTCCAACAGCAACAAGATCCTAGCCTTTCTCCCCCATTTCCTGAGTCAAGGATGTGTGGTAATTGTGGCAAGATTTAGCCAAATAATTACAAGCTGAATTTAAAATATAAAAACTGAAAAATTAAAAAAAAATCTAAATAAAACCCAACTAGTATTTCAAGGTTGGTTGTTTTTTTTTCGTCCAGCAATTATTACCAGGGCTGCCTGTCACTATATCCCTGAAAGTAATGAGCAGGATCTTTTCTAAGCAAGCACTAGTCAAGTGTGTTTATTTATCACATGCCACAAAGGGAGTCCTTTTACCCTGTCTGGTGTTGGGGGAGGGAATTTAACCCTAGGCAGGTGTTTCTTTCTTTTGTTGTTCACAACAGGTCAGTGCACCTGTAGCAATGCAGGAAAATCTGTAGCCAAAAGTCTCTGAACTGTTCACAGAAACAAGGAGGCTTTTCTTCCCTTCAGACAAGAAGACATGTGCTTTCTGGAGTCATAAAATATTTTTTCTACAAAAAACCCTTGGGAATTGCTTTCTTCCAGCTGTTTTCCAGCTGTTCAGCTCACACCACCATCAGTGTGTTTCATGTTTTCCAATGCAGTGGCATCTCTCACACATCACAGGCCAGGCCTTATACACTACTTTGGAAATATGATTTACAGATAGGAATTTGGCTCTGGCTGATGGAATCTGAGGATTTAATGGGACATCCCAAAAGACAAGGTAATTTGGAAAAACAACTGTGAAATCCAGCAGCTGTGTCTCACCAGGGGAGCCAGGTCCTTGCAAACAGAAAGCTAGCAAAGAGGTGGTCTGGCAATCAAAATTCCTGGCCCTCAGAAGGGGCTTGTTTGTTCCTCCTCATTTCCACATTTCCCATGGACAAGAAAACTCATCCAACTGGTCTTTTTATGTCATAGCCACTAAAGTTCATGGTAAAAAAAATGCATTCTGTCAGTTAAATTTCCATAGCAATAGCTCCTTCTCTACTGAAATTCCCAAAACAAGTACTTGTTTGGCAAGATGCAAGTATTCACTAATGAGGGACTTTTTCCTTCTCCTGGAAGCTCAGGTCCCTCCAGCTGTGGGCTGGTAGCATGTGAACTTGGTAACTTCATCCTCCATCTGGTATTTCCTTGTGTAAGCCTCTTTCTCTTCTCCATGGTTTTATTTCTGCCTGCCTCTAGGAGAGCAAATGCTGAAAGGAGAATTGAGTAGGATAGTGTCCTCCATAGGACATTACTGCAATGGTCAGAAGGGTTTGGGTGATGAAGGAGTGTTCCTGTAGAATATGGAGACAAGAGAGGCAGCCCTTCCACAGAATCCTGGAATTGTTTCTGTTGGAAAAGCCTTCTAAGATCATCGAGTCCAGCCCTTAACTGAGCACTGCCAAGTCCACCACTAAATTACATTCCCAAGTGCCACATCTACACATCTTTTAATTACCTCCAGGGATGGTGACTGTACCACTGCTCTGGGCAGCCTGTTCCAGTGCTTAATAACCCTTTTGATGAATTCATGCTTCCTAATATCCAGTCTAAACCTCCCATGATGCAATTTGAGGCCTTTCTTCTCATCCTGTTGCTTGTTTCCTGGGAGAAGAGACCAACCCCCACCTTATTTTATACTCCATTCAGGGAATTGCTGTGAGGGATAAGGTCCCCCCAAGCCTCCTTTTCTCCAGGCTGAGCTCCCCCAGCTCCTTCAGCCTGCTCCTTATCAGATCTGTGCTTCCATCCAGACCCTTCCCCAGCTTCATAGCAGCCCATCAGCACCTGCTGCCCAGAAACAATGTCACCTATAGAATTAAACCTGAGCCAAACAGCTGAGCTCCATGGACATCACCTGGGGTGTGACAAACCTTTTGGCAGATATCCATCTCCTCTGGTGGGATATGGAGGCAAAGTACTGCATGAAACCCTTAGGAAAGGGCTCTAAGGAATTACAGAAGCTACAATGAAGAAAAAAATCCCTTTTCTCTCCTCAGGAGCTGACCCTTATGTGATAATCAAGTGTGAAGGGCAAAAGGTTCGCTCTCCGGTGAAGAAGAACACGGTATCACCAGAATTCGATGTGAAAGGGCTCTTCTACCGCAAGAAGCCAGGACAGCCCATCATTGTTCAGGTACCTGGCAGGCAAGCAGTGGGCTGAGGGATGGATACCCTCCCTCACTTGGGCCCCCCACCCTCTCCTCACACTGTCCACAGCAGATCTGTTCCCCAGGCTGAGCATCATTAGTTAATGCAACTCAACCTCTCACCACCACGGTGATGTCTGGTAAAGGCATGTCCTTCCCCCTCTCACTGCCAGAGTGATATCCCACACCTCACCATCTCCCTGGCTTCAGCATGTCCCCAGTGACCCCTTCACTCTAGTTTGTGAAGGTTGGCTGCATCCCTGATGGAGCTGCCCTGATCCCTGTTTTTTTTTTCCACAGATCTGGAACCACAACTTGATAAGTGACGAGTTCTTGGGCCAAGTGGTGCTCACGGGGGATCCCAGCGACCGGCAGTCGGTGCACACGCTGCACCTCCAGGACAAGGGGAACAGGAGGTCAAATGATCTCCCTGGAACCATTGCTGTGATGCTGCTCAGCAGTAACATCCTCACTAATGTCTGAGTACTCAAGGATGACTTTTCTGGTGCCACATCTGTGAATATAAACATACATACATATATATATATATATATATACAGAGGCACACAGAGCCTACCTACCATCTGCAAAGTGTATATGAACCATGCATGCATTCCACTCCAAGGAGCCAATCTTGTGTTTTCAGTGTTAAAAAATGGTGCCTTTTTTTGGGGAACTGCAATGATCCTTCTGCTGGCGTCCTCTGCAGCCCCTCTGGCTGCCACATGGGCTGTGGGACCGCTGTGAGCACGCTGTGTGTCCTGACAGCCAGGGCAGGATGCCCTGGGGCTGTTTGTTTACACGGGCTGGCACACACACACGTGCCACCACGCACACCTGTGGCCACCGTGGTCCCACCAGCTGCTTCAGTGCATCTTCAGTGTGTCTGCTTGGCTTAGGAGTAGTGTGCATGGAGTTGTCTCCCTCCAAATTGCCATCTAATCGCTTATCAGTGGAGGCACCGCAGCAAAGGAGAAGTGGAAAAACAGGTCGGGGCCTGTTGGATGGTTTTTGGGTATCAGTTTGCATACTGCAACTGCAAGGAAAACTCACCAAGGCAGCCCAAATCCACAGGGGCAACAAGACCAAAGGCTACATGATTTTGGGGACAAGCTGTCTCCACCCAGGTCTTGTTCAACCCCATGCAACTCTGAAGTATAGAAAGATGTCCCCAGCTGTCTGGGATAATTGTTTTCTGGGGTCAAGTTTCTGGATCAACCTGGACCCAGCTGCTGGGGGTGCCTCCTGATCTCCCACGGTGCCTGCTCTCTCTGTGTCTCCGTGCCATCCCCATCCCAAAAGCTCACCCCAGGAGCTGTGGTGGGTTGTCTGCTGGGGCAGTTCAGTGTTTAGATAAGAGAAGATTTGTTTCTCTGAAGGCCAAGGTGACAAGTTCAGGGGACGGGGAGCTTTGCTCCATGGGCTCCATCTGTACTGCTGCCTACAGTGCATCATTTCTCAGTGCCTCGCTTTCTCAAATTATTTTTAAAAATAGTGTGATTTTAGCTTGTACTAGAGAAGCACTGCTCCTAGTGCAGCCTGAAAATGCTGGGAATATTTAATTCATACCAGTGTCCATCTCTCACCTTTAATTTCCAGTCTCCTGTCATGGAGGATGAGTTGCACAGTCCTAGAGCCAGTCTCGCGAGCACAGCCCAAATGCATCCTTGGGGACATGTACTAGGGCTACAGTCTGCTCCTGATTTCCATGAAAACTGGGTTAATCTTCCTTTTTCCACTGGGTGGCAGAATCTGGCTTCTTATAAACCATCCCAGATAAACCAAACAACAACCCATTGTCCGGCCTTTCAGCAGCTGACTAGGACAAGTTTCAATCCATTTTTTTTTTCTCCTGTTGTTTGGGGTTTTTTATTCATGTGCCTTTAAAGTGGTGCAAGTTAAGGGATTTTTCTGTCAAATTTTCTAAGCAAATGTTTTGCAGTCACCTGCATGCAAGTGGAAATTAATATATATGATAAAAACTTTGAATTTTGGTAAATTTTGACTTGAGCAGAGTCTTTTTCCTGCAACAAAAGTGTACAGGAAAGCCTTCTTTTGCTATATAGTAAAGGGTTTCTGCTTGTTCTACTAAATACCCATGTTTGTCCTGCAAATCTGTTTTTGTTTTGTTTTGTTTTGTTTTTTAAGTCCCTAGAGGTCTTCTAAGTCTGAAACATGGTGAAGTGTTCCCCAAAGTACCTGCTAGCTCAGTTCTTGGTGCAACCAGAAGCAGACAGTGCAACTGCATTGATTTTTGTGGTTTGCTTTTCCCCTTTCCTCGTCTTCACAGTCCTGCAGTTATGAGTTTGCTTTTTTACCAAATTTGCTTATGTTCTTAAGTCTTGTTTCTTGTTTTTCTGGACTTAAGTGCAAGCAGCAATCCAGATGCTCTTTCCAGATCTCAATTAGTCCTGGTTTGCACTGAGTATTGTCCAACTCCAGGTGCCATCACTGGGACCAAGTTTGTTTCAGTGTCTTGCAGGATTGACTTAAATGCTCCTGTTTAGGTAAAGCAACTTTTTGATCCCAAGGTCAAAGCAAATCTTTGAATTTAGGAAGGCCAATTCAGAGATATTTTGATCTTATCCTAGTTTTGTTATGAGACTCATCACTGAAAATAAATGGAAGCAGGATTGTGGGGTTAGAAGGTGTGATTTGGGTCTTAGGTATGTTCAGAGTGATGTGTGAGAGGGATGCCCAAAGATGCCTCACCTGGCAGGGGCCTGAGCTGTTTGGCATTGCAGGACAAAACATGACAGGAGCTTTGCACCATCATCAGCAGGTGGAGGTGTCCAGCCTGCCTGCATTAGCCTTGTTTCCTCGGGAAGTCAGGCTATGGATAGCTCCAGCAAAGGAGAGCCATTGTGTCCAGGAGTGCCCTGCCATGTGCCAAATGGGCCCGTGATCCCCAAGGAGCAGTGCCAAAGCTCACCAAGGAGTTGTGATGCCCTGGTACCCAAAGGCAGCCTCCTTCCTCCCTACAGAGAATCAAGCCATAAAGAGAGGAAAGGCAGCTTTTTAATAGCTTCTTTTAAAAAAAATCGCTCTATATCAGGACCAAATTGTCTTAATATCAATAGTATTTGTCCTTTTTTTTAAAGGAAAAAAAGAAAGTTTTGGGAAAATTAGAGCAGAAGCTTTCTTCCCCTACATTTCCAATGGAAGAACAAAAATTACCTTTCTTACTCTTCTTTTTCTCTTATTTGTAGAGCAGATGAGGGAGGGGAATTATTGAAATGCCATTCCTATTGTTGATGCCTTTTCTCTTTGAATGAAGTAAACAGAAATATTCAGGGGGTTTTGTTTTTGTTTGTTTGTTTTTTGAGATGAGGGCAGGTCTGAAAATCACTTTCCAGTCCCTCATGAGTGGGGTAGGACACGTCTGATTTATTTCACATTTCTTTTGTTAATCATTTCAATGGTTGCAAGCAGCCTGGCATTACACTCTGTGGAATCCATTTCTCTTTGACGTCTGCCTGTTAAAAGAGGCTGTGACTTGTCTTCATCTCCAAAGGCACTGACGTGTCGTGCTGCACAAGATCAGAGAGTGGTCCAAACAGAAAGCCAATATTGTACAGCTGTAAACCTCCTATAAATAAATAAATTGTGTATATTTTATTCAGACTTCTTGCCTTTGAACTGCTGTGTTCTTCCAGAATGCTTTTGATGGGCACAAGGTGGCTCTGCAGAGCCTTTTGAATTTGTTGGATAAACCAAATTCCATTCAAATTATTTTCTCTGTAGACTTTGAGGCTGAGGCAAGGTGATCTGCATGAGTCTTTCACACAAGGTTACGCTCACATTCACTGAGAAAATCCACGGTGGGAATGGGTAACCTCCTCTGATTATGAAGCTTTGCATCCTATGCTCCAGACTCACCACAGTGCAGGGAACTTGGGTTTTTTGAGCCTCACCAGACTTGGAAAAGAGCTCTGTAGATTGCTGAAAAAATAAAAGGAGAACCGGAGAGTTTATGGGTAAAGTAGAAGGAGGAAGTGGATTTTGGATGGCTTTCCCTCAGAAGACAAACCTGCACAGTGCACATGGGGAACATTTGAAAAGCCTGGCCCTGCCCATGGGAATCTCCAGTTTTGCTGCTGTAGCACATAGACCCAAAGCTTTGGCCCTGGGATCTTGCTTCCATCTGAGCTTCCCTCCACCAGCTTCCTGTGCCCAAAGGCTTTGCAGCACAAAGGAGCACTGTGCCTCTGCAGCCCACCCTTAAGAGCCTGGAGCAGACACCTGGAAAAAGCCCTTTTATTATGGGGTGGAGGTGTCTTCCCAGATTCTTCAGCTTCTGGGATCACCTTCTGGGACAAAATGTGTCACCAAGTAATACATAGAGAATGAGCATCCTACTCCTCTGCCTCCCCCACTGAAGCAGCTTGCAAGGACCTTTCTTAGGGGAAAAGCCTTACAAGCACCTCAGTCCCCCAAACATCCTGATCCTCTCCTGGAGGATGTCTTGAGCAGTAGACCTGGCTGGGCTCCTGTGGGGCTGTGATGCTTGATGCTGAACAGAGAACAGGAGCTCTGGTGAGGCCCTACTGGATCTGGCTTTGTGCATATTCTATAAAAAGGTCTATGCAAGTGTGAATAAACCACAGACCATCATGTAGGCGTGGAGGTTGTGCTTTCCCACCAACATCCACGCCTTGATTTTGCTGGTACTGGGGCAGTGGGCTTAAAAGGGTAGGTTGCTTTGCAGCCCTGCCTATGTCTGCAGATGGTGCACACCAGCATGGAGTTGGGGGTGCTGGAATTGGTGTGGGACCTCAGCACATCAGTGGGGGGATGTGCAGAGACTGCGCATGTTTGGAAACCAGCAGCAAGTAATAGAGTAGTGCACAGCTCCAGTCAGGATCCAGCCCAGGCTCACCAAGGCTCCTGCAGCATCTCCTCATCCCTCCAGCATGGTCATTTGCCAGGGATTTCTGCTCACAACACTAGTTTCTTATGGTTTCATATTAGTTTTCATAGGGGACTTTTTTTTAAGGACTTTTTGTAAGGGGATGTTTTGATAGAACAAGTGGGGAATGGCTTTAAAGTGAAAGAGGGTGAGGTTAGATGAGATATCTGGAAGGAATTCTTTACTGTGAGCCTGGTGAGGCACAGGTTGCCCAGAGAAGCTGTGGATGTGATGTCCTACCCCTGGAATTGTTGAAGACCAGGTTGGATGGGACTCTGAGAAACTTGGTCTAGTGGAAGGTGTCCGTGCCTATGGCAGGGGGCTGAAACTAGATGATCTTTATGGGCCCTTCCAGCCCAAATCATTCTGTGGTTCTATGATTCTATGGTTCAATGATTCTACAATAAATTGGCGGTTCAGGGTCAGCCTTTGACCTGAAAGAGCATCTTCATGGAGGAACAGAAATCCGTCCTGTGGTTGAAAGTTGGTCCTGAAGTATTTTTTCTTGTACCTGGAACCCTTATAGCTATGATCTTCCTACCTTAAGCCTGTATACATTCCCTGCCTTATGAGCCTCCTGCCTCTCAAAAGGATGAGGAATTTCCAGCAGGAAGGGCTGCAGAGGCAGAAGGGCAATCAGCAATGGGATGGGTTCATTACCTGTCCCTCAGAACTGTTCAGGTGCTGCCACATCCTTATAGCCCAGGGATCAGCCTTTGGAGTCTGTTCTGTGCAGCTGTCTGAAGGCTCCTTGCACTTTCCACATCCCACCTCCAAACCCAGTGGTGCAGTCAGGAAGCAAGTCCAGCCCTGTGTTCCTGGCAGAGCCTCCCTCGCTGCCTTTCCACACATGTGTGGGTCCTGTTGGGCACAAGGCAAGGCTACCCAGGCTGTTCCAAGCACATCAGATGCAGCCCAGAGCAGAGCCCAGACACAGCCAGAATCTGCCCTCCCATCCACAGCAACTACATGGCACAGTGAGGAGGGCTTGAGTGATGCTGGGCATGGCCCCAGGAGTCATGAATCATCTGTCCTGAGCTTAAAGTCAGCTGGTCATGGCTGAGGGCTGGGCATCAGCAGGGATTTCTGAGGGCTGGGCATCAGCAGGGATTTCTGAGGGCTGGGGAAGGGACCAGGTGACTGTGCTGTGACTTCTACATTTTTAGCAGAGTTCCTGGTCAGCTTTGAAGCAAGGAGGCTTCCTGTTAGTTCTCCTTACTTCTGAAGTATCACCAAAAAAACCACATTCAGTTGGGTCCCCAGGAGGATTTCCAGCATCCTCATTCCAAATGGAGCTTAGAAACAACTTTTATGATAACACTGCAAATAAAAAGCTGTGTTTTGCACCTTTCACTAGCTGAAATGACAAGCCTAAGAAACTTCAGTGGTGCTTCATAGCACAATTAAAGTCCAACCCCAGCTTTCTCAGCAGGAAGAAAGACACTAGCCCAGATTTGGGAAGGGAGTCACCAGGTCAGAGTTAAGTTTCTAGGCAAAACCTCAGCTCAGAGTTTCCTGGTCCTCGAGTGTTTTCCTGTCCCAGTTTTCACATTTACAAGTGTACAAGGCTGGTGCATTCAAACAAGGACGCCTGTCAGCTCCTGGCCTCACCCTACAGGACCTCAGCACCATCCCTTGCACAGCTCAGAGACCTCTTTAAACAAGATAGGAGGACCTTTCCAGCCACACCTTTTCCTAGGGATCCATCAGGGCTCTGCACAACAAGGGCTTGAAACTGCAGCTAAATTCATAGCATGGGTGCCAAGAAAACATTTTACATGAGCAGATAGTGATAGGAAAAGGGAGTATGGTTTCAAACTTACAGAAGGGGGATTTAGATTAGATATTAGGAATAAAATTTTTACTGTGAGCATGGTGAGGCACTGGAACAGGTTGTTTGCCCAGAGAAGCTGTGGATGCTCGTTCTTGGAAGTGTTCAAGGGCAGGCTGGATGGGGTTTTGAGCAACCTGGGCTAGTGCAAGGTGTCCCTGCCCATGGCAGGGGGTTGAACCTAGGTGACCTTTCAGGCGCCTTCCAACCCAGGCCATTCTATGATTTTATGATACCATGATCCGGGGCAGCCTCCAGGGCTGCAGGAGGACGCATCTTTGGAGAGCGGGGATGCTGCAGGAGCGCGGCGCTGGCGGTCCCCGGGATGGAGGCACCACAGGCACACTCGCACACACTCACAGCCCCACGCCACACCCACGCCCACGCCAGGGGCTGGCTGTAGCCCGGCTCCTCCCCCGCTAAGAGGCTCAGCCAGGGCAGGCGCTGCCCTCGCCCGGTGCTGGAGGCAGCGCGGCTCCGAGCCGNAGGTGCGGTGGGTGGGATGGATGGGATGGATGGATGGGGGTGCCCCCTCCGGGGCTGCGGGCAGCCAGTGGGATCAAACCTGGGCAAGAGGCTGGGCTCGATGGGAGGGGGAGACCACACGACCGCAGAGCTGCCAGCAGTGCCCAGCAGCCCCGAGCCAGCTCGGCTTCGGCAGCATGGATTAGCGGCTCGGTAATTTCGAGCTGCTGCTTAATTTGGCTGGGGTCACCTAGCAGTGAGCTGGAGCCAAGGGTGGAGGGCATTGCCCTCCCGTGCTGTGCAGCCCTCCACCCTTTGCTCCACAGCCCTTTCACGTTCAGGGATACCTCTGGACGCGCTTAAACGTGGGGAGAGGCTTTGGGGGAATGTCCCACCTACATAGTTCCCCTGGCAGAGGTGTCCTAGTCCGCTTCATGCCTGCTTTTATGCAGCTCCAAACACGCCTTTAGGTGGATAAAGCCCAACCTGTGCTCAGGCAGGTGCTGCTCCTCAGGGAACAGCACAAGTTTTCCTTGGCTGCAGCATAGCACAGATTGTGCTGGTTTTGGGGGGGTGTCTCCTGGGTCACATCGGTGCTGGTAAGCAGCACCCAGGACCTTCCAGGCTTTTTAAATCATCCCTGGGAAGGGGCTGAGGCTTGATATGGGATAGACAATTCCCACAAAGCAGTTTGCATTTTGCTGCCTGGTTTGGGAGTATGGTGTTTGGTATGTGAGGTGTGCTGGACCAGCTGAGCACAGTACCAAAGAAAAATGCTAGGATTTCGTAGGATATTTATAATTACATTATCCTAAGGAAAGTGGAACAGTGGAACTGACATGTCTTGGTGTCTCTGGGAGGACTGGGGTGTATGGTGGAGCGCCTGTGATGTAGGCAAAATGGAGGGAGAGTTTGAAAGGCAACACACTGGTGGGTCTAAGATTGCCTGTTTGCCCCTTGCTGTTAAGCCTCCCCTGCAGAAGGAGGTGGCAGAAGCTAGAGATGCTTTTCTCACAGCCCTGGGCTGTGGTGTTGGTGCTTTTCTCTATACTCCAGGCAAAAGGATGTCCAAGAACCAATGCTGAGGGGTTAACATATGCATTACATATAGATGGAAAGGGCATGGTTGTTGCAAGCTGTCTCCTCACCCATCCTCCACTATAGGATGCTATGGGTCTTACTCTTCCCAGGAGGTGAGGGACTGCAAGCTCCCAACACAGGTAGTATGATGGTATAGAATGGATTTGCAGCTTTTACTGAGCTTTGCCAAAACTTCAGTCAAAACCTGCATCCCTCTGAGACCCTGTGAAGTCTCTTCCCTACCCTGTGCCTAAACTGTCCCAGGGAAAACCAAAGAGGTACAAAAAAAGGGGAAAAAAAAAAAAAATCCAGGACAGTGCTTCTCTCCTGTTCATTGATGGGCAAAATTGTTTTCACCTGTGGCTTTACAGTGTCTGAGCCCTCTGAGTTCCCAAATATGTGTATCTAAATTGTGTTTAACTTTGTGGTGATGGCCTGGTGATAATCTGTCCTTCTCTCCCTGACCTGTTTGAAAGTGTTGATCTCCTGTAAATCTAAGACGTAGGGCCAAAGTCTCTTCTTGGGCTTTTTAGGGTGAGACTGGAGTAACTCCATGAAGCTACAGGATCTCCCCACAGAAAGTGGCGTTTATGAGATCTGAATCCTGGCCAGGGATGACCCTCTTTTCAAAGCAATATTATTTCTAACTCATTTCCCCTCCTCAGAGCAGCCAATTCACGTTGCTGGCTGTGGAGTGTCCCCAGGCCGAGGGCTGCTGTACAGTGCTTCTATCTTACGCTTGCTAACTTGTGACTTCGCAATCCTTGGGTTGCCATGGAAAGGATTATGCTGTGATTAATGAAGGCATTGTCAGCTAATAGTTTTTTTCAAAGCCTTTCCTGGTGCTCCAGAGAACAGATTCCAAGCCTGGCAGAAGGGGGCTGACAGGATAGGTGGCTGGAGGCACTCGGACCTGGGCACATTTTTGGTTGTCTACATCAAGACCGTGCTGGCTCCAATCGCAGTCAGATCAGCTCTGCCAGTCCCTTTTAAGTGTGAGAGGAAAAACAAGGGGAGTTTATTGTTCTCTTGGAGCAGAGCCAGTGTTTTTTTCTCCCAAAGTAGAGTGGGACAAGTGTCACTGTACCAAGGGTTTGGCAGGATACGGAGACAGCACGTAAGACAGCTTTGCACTGTGAAACCCTCCTCTCTGCTAGGCAGTGTCCGAGGAGAACTGATGTGGGATGAGCCTACATGTGTGTGACTCTCTGGTCCCCCAGTTAAGTGTGTTAGATCAAGCCAGAAAGCTTATCAGGACAGTGCTGCCCCAGCAGTGTCCGTGTTTGTGCTGTCTGTCCAACCCCAGGTAGAGCCTCCTGATCCCTGCTGTGCCTGGGGCTGTGCACAGAGCCCCTGCTCTGAACTGCAGAAACACAATGGTTGGAAAAGCCCTCTAAGATCATAAAGTCCAATCCTCAACCCAGCACTGCCAAGTCCACCGCTAAACTGTGTCCCAAAGTGCCACATCTACACATTTTTTAAATACCTCTTGGGATGATGACTCCAGTACTTCCCTGGGCAGCCTGTCCCAGTGCTTGACCACCCTTTCTGCAAAAAAAGCTGTCCTGGTATCCATTATAAAGCTCTTGTAGTCAGACACTAGTAGAGAGTAGTTGTGCCCAGCTGCACAAAGGGAATGCAAAATGTGAAAATCCAGTGAAAAAGAGGCATTTGAAGTAGATTGAGTACCAAATGAAAATAGAGAAGTTAGACTTCCATAGCCATAATCTCTGGCATTGTTAGATGAGTGCCCCTGAGACCTGCCCAGCCCAAGCAGCTAGGTAGCAGCTTCTACCTCAGCCCAGCTGCAATCTAAAAAGTGAGTGCTTGGTCCCATTGTCAGCCCCAGAGCAGTCACAGAAAATCACTGAGCCCTTTTTAGACTGCAGTCCAGCAAATGCTTTTCCCAGGATGTTGGTTCAGCTGCTGCCATCCCTTTTCCTGCATTAGCTGGTGTAATGATGCAGCATTTACCTGGGGTACAGATGACCTGAACACAGTTTCATATGCGTTACAGGAGTTAAAACTTACACTGTAAGGTTGGCTGTAGACTGGCAGGTGCCTGGGGGGGGGGAGGTTTGCACTGCTGTTATTGCTGTACAACCAGCCTGGTCTCCACCTTTATGTGTGGAGGAAGCAAGACTTGTAAGAGGATATGCCTGATGTTACATGGACTGTTGGGAGAGTGGAGTCTCTGTGAATCCTGATTTTGTGCTCTCTCCCCATCTGACACTGGTTTGTACAGTGGGAGCTGTGCTTGGAAGGAGCTTTGCCCCATCATAAAAAGCCACTCTCTTCAGCTGTTCCTAACTTTTGGAAATGGGGGATAAATCTGGGATCATGGCAGCTGCCAACATCTCCATGTAAATACTTCTAGAAATATTAGGAATTTAGAACCATGGAATGGTTGGATTAGGAAGGGACTTTAGAGATAAACTCATTCCTACCCACCCTGATGTGGGCAGGGATACTTTCTACTAGACCAAATGGCCCAAAGTCCTATCCAAACTGGTCTTGATCACTGAGATTTAGTCTCATAAGACTTGCAGGTTGCAGTTGGGAAACACCTTCCACCTGAGCAGGACTTACCTGCCCAAAGCAGCAGGGCACAGGGAAAAGGTGCTCTGGGCTGTGCTAGATTGGGACCAGGACCCAAATATTGGGACCAAGCCCTTCTGTGTTCCTCCTCATATCTGCCACTCATATCTGCCTCCTCATATCTCCTCATATGTCCAGAGAGCACATTCCACTCCTCTGATGATTTATCTCATTTCAAGTAATCTAAAACAAAAATGGGGAGAATTCTGAGAAAGGCAAGTTGGTCAGAGGTATGGAACACCTTCCACAGGAGCAATGATTGTTTACACAAAGGCTCCAAGCTGAGAAGAGATGGGAAGAAGGCATGTTACAGATCCTGGAAGATCATGTTTGCATGGTGAATGCAAAAGAAAGATTTTCCTTTATTTTCCTTTGAAATGCAAAAATTAGGGAGCATGAAATAAAGCTTGTAGAGACCAGGCTCAAACATAAAAAGAGTTTTCACAATCTGGCATCTGTGATGCTCCTTATGGCAGAACCCTATGGATTCTCTCAAAGTATTGGGTTAAAAAAAGCACTCGGACAAGTTTCACTTGCAAAAAGCCTCTAAAAACTATAAAGCATATATATTAAAGGAAAAAGAAAACTACCCCGTTTTGTCTCTAGAGATTCTTGAGCTGCAAATTATTAGTTTCTGGGGAAATACTGTAGAGTAATGCTACTACATCTGCTTTTTAGGCATCCTCTGCCAGAGAAAAATAGTAGATGGAGAACCCACAGGCTGGATCCAGTGTGGGCCATTTTATGTGGAGTCACTAAAAAGTTGTTTCTGCCCAGAAATCCTCCTTCAAAGAATTTTTCTAAGTTAGCACCCTCACTGCACTTCTTAGTTTTCTTGGAGAAGACAATGTGCCAGCACATCATTTTAATTGAAATGCCATGTGTCATATGGGTTGAGGGAAATACAACAAATTTGTTCTCTTCTTTTGTCATTAAAAATATTTTTATTCCAGCTGATACAGAGAGGAGCTTAATAGGATTTCTTGCAGGTTGTGTATCAGATTTCCTGAAAGCCATTAGGGAATTGCCACAAAGATACTGATCAGCTGGATGTCTGCTAGAAAAGCTGGGGTTTGTGTGTGGATTCCTGTGATTTCCAGAGCTGAGCCATGCTTTTGTTGGGGTGACACTTGCTTTGTAAGTCAGTTTTCCATGTGCCTGGTGTGTGTTGGTGTACAGGAATTTGAATTCATGCCAGCAGGAGAGGCTGGGAGAAGAAAATGCTTTGCCTCTTGGTGGCATCAAGTTTCCAGCCAAGGCAAAGCTCCTGCTGATCTCAGTGGGCTCAAACAGCTTCACAATAGCAGTGGGGCTGGAAGGGAAGGGGAGCACACACAAACCCCACCACCTCTCATCACCAGAGGAAGGGCCCTCTTCCCTGGCCAAGGCTGGGGTCAGGCAGAGCTCCTACACTGGGACAGAGGAGTCCAGCACGTGTGTGCTGTGGGGAGGAGGAAGGAGCCCTGCAAGCCCAGCTGGAGCACTTCAGAGTGCTGCCTCCCACGTCTGAGCCTTTGGGTGTTTTCCAGCATCACTGGAGGTTGCTGTTACGTTGTGATACCCCAGCTATTTCTGTCCTGCTTCTTCTCATCCCTCAGCTTTGCTGGATCACTGCCATCAAGGCCAGCAGATTTACCCTGGGCTGAGATGAACTCCAGAAACCACACACACACTGGGTTTGTCTCTCGTACAGCCCACAGGTTTTGGTCTGGAGAAACAAAGAAGTGGTCATTTAATCTGTAATATCTGTGTAAGAGCCTTCCTCAAGTCAAGGCTACTGGAAGTCTGCATGAGTTCTCCATGGCTGGAAAAAGACTTGTAAGGTCTTGGCCAAGTGATGAGGTAAATCAGGACTGCAGTTGATTCAGGTTAATTGCACCAATACAAATTAGGGTGGTGGGCAACAGAAAGTGAAAGCTGTTAGGGCAGTCTTATTGCTCTCAGGAAAAAAACCCTCTAGATCTCCCCCAATGCCCTGCTATATCTGTTTTTCTCCCAGGGCAGACTACTCTTCAGAGTAGCAAAGCAGGTCCTGTCCTCCCAGCCCTTAGCTCAGCAGTCAAGGAAGATATTAAGTAAACTGGGCTAGAGCAAAACTCAAGCTTTTCAGATGCAGCTGTGATGTTGACCTCAGCCAGGGAAATGAGATTTGTCTCCACAAACCACCGATTTCTTAAGTGTAGCTAAGATCAAATGACAACTATCAGTGGCCACCCCTTTCTTTGTGTGGGCATCTCAAAGTACTGCAGAGAAGGGTAGGAGCAGAGCAGCTTGCTAATGCTGAAATAATTTAAGGACCTGATTAAAGCTGGCTTTCTCATCTAGGCTGATTTCCATAGGAAACAAGGCTTTTGTGGCCGCTCTGCCTGTCCCTTTAGATGTGTCACATAATCACAGTAGTTTGATGATCAAGTTCACTTCAAATTTGGGCTGTAACAAGGAAACAAAGTTCCTAGACACTTCCTGAAAAGACACAGGTGAGCATGGGAGAAATCTGGTGCCCTGCAGCATGATGCAAGTGCCTGTTGGACGTCTCAGGTGGGGTGAGAAAGCTATTATGGATGCTCCATCAGCAGGAAAGTCTTCTTAGGAGGGGCTATCCCCTACTGACCATCTAGAAATCTTATTATTTAGAATTTCTTCATTGTAAATCAGGCTTTTGTTAGCACTGCTCCTCACAGATGAAATTCTGTCTATCCTATCTATTTCTCTGCTGGCTCTATCTCTCTATGGCTCTACTATTTGCCAGGTGGGAACTTGGCATGGAGCAAAGCCACTATACGTCTGGGAGACTGCAGTCCTTTTGTCCATCCAGGCTGTTTCAGGATGCAATGACTTTTACTTTATGCCTATGCAACACCTAACATATAAAATCATAGAATGGTTTGGGTTGAAAGAGACCTTTTAGATTATCTCATTCCAATCCCCTGCCACGGGGACAGGACAGGGCCCCCTTCCACTAGACCAGGTTGTTCAAAGCCCCATCCAACCTGACCTTGAACACTGCCAGGGATGGGGCATCCACAAGTTCTCTGGGCAACCTGTGCCAGTGCCTCACCACCCTCACAGTAAAATGTTTTTTTTCCTAATATAAAATCTAAATCTACTGCTCTATGTGCCCTTTAGTCTCACTCTGCTTTGACCTATATGAGTGACTCCAGCTCAGCCAGATGATGCCCTTTAGAGCAGAGCATCCCATGCACTGAATAACACCCAGTGAGGAGAGAAGTAGATCAGCAGCAAACAGCCCCTGTGACTCAGAATGCTCAGCTGAAAAATTAATATAACTTTTTGGATGTGCAGCCCATGAGTCAGGGAGTGTCTGTCCCCCTCTCATCCGGACTATTACAGGGCTGATGTCTCCCAGCACTGCCTGATACTGCCCTGAGGGTGTGATGGTGATTGCACCAAGGGCACCCTGAAAGGGCAGAGCAGAGTCTCCACTTAATTTTACAGTCCCTGTCCAAGCAAAACAACCTCAGAGTCAGCAGGAGTCTCAGCAGAAAAAAACAGGGTTGGTATCTTATGATTTGAACCCACTTCATCCTAACAGCCCTTGCATTTGCAGGCTGATCCCAGCCTCTTGAAGGGCCACCCTGAATTTCTCCAGGACCATGAAGAAGGAGAGGACAGTGTTTGGGCAGGTGGAAGGGAGATTTCACTAAAAAGCCCAGCAAAGGGGTTCCTGCTGAGACAAAAACCCTCACAGGATTACAACAGCTTGCAGAAGTCCTGCTCCAGCCAGCATTAGCAGCACCAAAAGGAGGGATTCAAGGCCAGATCATTAGGGACCAAGAAGAGTAGAGGTGAGACAGCTGCCTATTATGCCAATTTAAGGATTGAGAAGAGTAGAGGAGCTGCCTTTATTAAAGACATTCTGATCTGGAGTCATAGGCCCAGACTTAGGTGCCCTGGTTGGTCCTACTGCATGACTTTGGGGAAAGTGACATCCTCCCTCCATGTCTTAATTTCCCTCTGAGGATAGCATTAGCCCCTCCTCCATAAATAGGCTGGGATTCAAGAAGGAATAACACAGGATAATACTTTGCTAGCATGGTTGCTAAAACAGTGGCTATGGGTAAAGACTCCCTTTAGAGAACATTTCCATAGGAAAGAAAACAGAAGTGGGTTAGTAATTAATTTACTGAGCTAAGTTTAGTAAATTACCTCTGACATATATTGTCTGGGTGGTGGAGGGTCATCTAGAGACTGTTGTAAAATGGAGCACCTTTCCTTAGATTTCTGGTTCCCAAGCCTTTACACCAGGCTGCCCAGATAAGCTGTGGATACCCTATCCCTGTTGGCTCTTTGAGCAACCTGATCTAGTGGGAATGTTCCCTGACCATAACAGAGGGGTTGGAACAAGATAATGTTTAAGGTCCCTCACAACCCAGATCTTTCTCAGATTCTGTGACCTTCACAGAGTTGTTTTCAGATAACAGATAGACTCTTTGTAGGTGCCTGAGCAATACAGCCAAAGGGTTACACTTGCATCTAAGCTAAGGGCTAATGTCTGTGGTTCCACTGCAGAGCTGGCAGAGCCTGGGCAGCTCAGAAGGTTCCAGCCTCCCGAACCTGGCCCAAAACAGGATGTGCCATGCATGAATCTCCTCCCAAATCCAAGAATTCCATGTAAAGCACATCAGGCTGAAGTCAACTACCACATCTGTGTGCCTTGCTTGTTCTATAAACAGCAGGGATTTGCCAGCCCACGAAGGAGCCAGGTCCACAGTGGCCCATGGTGGCACTTGCTGGTCTGCTCAGTCCAGGCTAGTTGGGCTTTTCTGAATCACAGGTAGGCAGGTTCTGAGCTCTGGTCTTGGTGCAGTTCTGTCCAGACATCCCAATTTGCTCAGGACAAGCAAGAGGTCTTCCAGTACAGCCCAGCATTGTACTACTCCAAGGAGGAGAATCTTGAGAGCATGTTCATGTCTCAAGTCACTCTCAGTTTCAGACAAAGGCTTTACTCCTAATTTGTTCTTGTCATATGCTGGGCTCTGTGTGTAGGGGCAGGACTTGGGAGTTCAAGTACAGGTAAAGAGGAGATGAAAACAGCTGCAAAGCACCATTCAGCCAACCTGCAAGTGCAGCATTTTCCCTAGATCAGCTCAGCCTGCTGCATCTGGATTATGCTGAAATTACACCTGACCTCCTTGCAAAAGGATACTTTATTTTATTAATTATTGTGACAGTTGAAAAATACTCAATTGCCTGTGGAGGTTGGTGCACAAAAGGAAATTGCCCTCCTCAGAGGCTGTGCTGAGTGCTCTGCAGAGAGTCGGGATCGGATGCCACCACAGTCCATTGTTCTGCCTGGGCTGTGTGAAAGCACAGTGAGGGAGAAAAGGTCAGGTCTTTTGTTCAGCTCCTCTACCTGATGGACTTTTCGAGGAGATTGAATGCAGGGCAAATCTATTGAACTTCCTGCTGAAGGCTTAAAAAATTGATGCCTGTTTCCTGACCATCTCAGGTGAACAGAAGCTACTATGTATCGATTCTCTGACTTTCCAGAGGGGGGAGTTTTCTGTGATTTCTTGCTTTAATGTAACATTTTGGCAGGGACTCATTCAGTTGGGGTGTCTCTTTCCATGGCACTACTACCAAAACCCTCCAAATAGAGGCTTGGGGATTAAACCCTCAGAGTCAGCTTAGGTGGTCTTTTTTTCATATTCACAGCTGCTCAGGGATGAGAGAAAGGAGGGGACATGAAAATGAAACCAGTCACCTCAGGCTTCTTCTGTAGTCTATGGAGATAAATAATCCTGACAGATGGAATGAACTGGGCCTTGGAAGCACTAGTGTGTCCCCACAGCCATAGAGGTAGTCTTAGAGAATCATAGAAACTTTCAGGTTGGAAAAGATCTCTAAGATCCTCAATTCCAACCATTAACTCAGCACTGCTACATTCGCCACTAACCTGTGTCCCTAAATGCTTTATCCACACGCCTTTTGAACACTTCTAGGGATGGTAATTACATCACTGACCTGGGCAGCCTGTCCCAGTGCTTGAAAAGTCTTCAAATGTAAAAAAAAATAAATTCCTAATACTCAATTTAAACCTCCCCTTGCACAACTTGAGGCCATTTCCCCTTGTCCTGTTGCTTGTTACTAGGAAGAACTGACTGACCCTGCACCTAGTTACAACCTCCTTTCAGGGAACTGCAGGGGGAGATAAGGTCACCCCTGGCTAAATACCCCCAGCTCCCTTGGCTGCTCCTTATCAGACTTGTGCTCCAGACCCTTCACCCTTCCTATCTTTGTTTGACTTGATCTGACACAGTGTCTGCATATAAACAGCTCAATCCCATTTTGGATGTCAGGTGGGACTTGGAGCATGGAAAGAAAAGGTTGAGAACCACAGAGACACCAAAACAACAGCACTGTCACAGGAGAGGGAAGGATGGATGCTGATGTGAGCTATAAAGCCACAACAGAGAGATACACTAATGGACTCCCATTCTAGCATTTACATGCTTCTGCCTTACTCCATGATCCCCAGGCTTGTGTGGATAAACAGAGTGGCAGGTACTTGCTCCCAGCTCTCCTCTGATCTGTGTCATGGCCAGGAGAGGGCAAGGAAATATTCAGGCATCGCTTTGCACCACCCCTAGGTAGTGAGTGCGTCACTAAGCAGGCTCTTGGGTTTGTGGTGGCTTTTGTTTCTGTCTTGATTTCTGTTTAAAATCATATCCTGAGGTCCATGGTGTTTTGGTGTTAGTTTTTTGAGTTAGCTAGTTTATCACCTTTTGGGACATGGTGTCAAACTCAGTGTTGCATTCTTGCACAGAATAACAGAATCAATTAGGTTGGAAAAACCTCTGAGAATATCAAGTCCAACCTGTGACTGAACACCACCATGTCAATAGACCATGGCACTAAGTGCCATATCCAGTCTTTCCTTGAACACCTTCGTGGGTGGTGACTCCACCACCCCCTTGGGCAGCCCATTCCAATGTCTAATCACCCTTTCAGTGAAGAAATTCTTCCTGGTATCCAACCTGAATCTTCCCTGGCACAGCTTAAGACTATGTCCCCTTGTCCTGTCGCTGGTTGCCTGGGAGAAGAAACTGCTGCCCACATGGCTACATCTGAGGTAGTCCTAGAGGACAGCTCAGAATGCACCCCCAATATAGATAAACACACAGGGGTGTCAGCCTCTTTGGGGAACTGTCTATACTGTCCTCACCTGAAATATGGAAGAGTTTGGGTAACTCTGTTAGGAGATTGGTAGTGGCAAAGCAGAGGATCAAATGGACTGCAGAGGTCCATGAAGACACTCAGAGGACCAGAGCACCTCTCCTATGTAGACAGGCTGAGAGGAGAAATTTGGGGTTGTTTGGTCTGGATAAGAGAAGGTTCTTGGGAGATGTTAGAGCCCTTTTTTTAGAGCCCTTTCCAGTAATAAAAGGAGATACAAAAGACCTGAAGAGGGACTTTGGACAAGGGAGTGTAGTGATAGGACAAGGGTGATGGCTTTAAGCTGAAGGAAGGTTTATTTAGACCAGATATAAAAGAGAGATTTCTTACAATGAGGATGATAAGACACTAGAATAGGCTGCCCAGAGAAGTGATCAATGTCCCAAGTATTTGAGGTCAAGTTGAATGGAGCTTTTAGCAACCTGATCTGGTGTAAGGTGTCTCTGCCTGTGGCAAGGGTTTTGGACCAGATGACCTTTAAAGGTCTCTTCCAACTCAAACTCTTTTATGATTCTAAAAAATCTCTGAGACCCTGCAGCTGTAGAATGAGTCTCCATGGTCTTTTCACTGACCAGTGCAACGCTTTGCAAAAGCAAACAGTATAGCACAGCCTGGAGCTGTCATCACAGGCTCTGATTAGTGCTGCAGATCTTGGTGGAGGAAGGCACAGAGAATCACATTCCTTTCCTTGCTGTCTTTTCAAACCCTTCAGAGTCTCAGCAGAGATCACCACCTCAGCATTTCATGGCGCCGCATTTCACGGCTCATGGAAATTAGCACAGCTTCAACCAAAGTCATTTTATCTCAGTCATTTGATGCTGCTGGGGATCTGGTTGTTGAGATTTCTAGCTGGGTCAAAAGAAACAACACTGTTTGCATTTTTAGCCGATACACAGTCAGCCACACCAATGAGGAGAGCTCAGCACGTGGTTTGTAAGCGCTCGGTTTTCAGAGAGAAGCCGTATTTTTCATATTGTTCATCTCTACCCAAGGTCTGTTGAAAATCCTACCCTATTTTTGGGTACTGAAATCTTTGGCTGGAAATGCTACCTACTGCACAGCCCCTGACACTCGTCTGTCACTCATGCTGTGTAGGTGACACCCTCTCTATTGGTGGTTTCAGTTACCAGCATCATTTCTCCAGGTTTCAGTTGCACTTGCAGAGTGACAGACTGCAGTGTGCATTAGCACTGCACTTTCTTCCTGG
>WEIU01018716.1:341149-391045 GCA_013389925.1 Aegithalos caudatus | reverse complement strand
AAAAAAAAAAAAAAGCTCTAATGTACAGAAATGCAAAGTATCTGTGTATGTAATGCAGCAAGGCTGCTCCTGTGCTGGGCTGTTTTACTATAGAAATACACCTTGGTACCTGTGGTCTTCCCATCCCGTAGTTATTTGGCTAGCTGATTAGCAGGTTCTCTCTGTTCTTTTGTGTAGGAAAGGTTGTTTTTACCCCAAGTAGCGGGAGTTTCATGGGTTTGAAGGGTCCAGATCTGTAGGATGACTGGAGCATCTATTTTTGTAAAAAAAAAAAANGTAGTTATTTGGCTAGCTGATTAGCAGGTTCTCTCTGTTCTTTTGTGTAGGAAAGGTTGTTTTTACCCCAAGTAGGAGTTTTATGGGTTTGAAGAGTCCAGATCTGTAGGATGACTGGAGCATCTATTTTTGTAAAAAAAAAAAACCAAAACAAAGCAGCCAAACAGAACCCCACCACAATAAAAAACTGCCAGGTCTTCCCTGTGAGAAGCATCCGCCCCAGAGAAGGAGAAGCCTGACAGGAGTACCCTCAAATCTAATTAGCACCTAATCCTGTGCCTTTCCTCACTGTAAGGCTGAGTGTTGCAGGAATAGCTAGAGGAAAAAGCTGCACATCTCCTAAAAGAGCCCTTGCTGGCTGGTGTTTAGTTGCACCAGTATTGCACACCAAGGAACCTTTCTGAGGATCCAGGGCTTCCCAATGGCTCTTTACCCACCCTGCTATCAGGTATACCTTTACATGTCAGCTTGCAGCTCCACTTGAATTTGTCTTTTTCCCTCAGTTGGGAAGTTCCCAGTCTGGGAAGCTGGATCTGCAGCTGATAGGGAGGTAATTCTTTACACCAAAATACACCTCTTGTTCAAGCAGCTATTCCCCTCCTGAGACCAGCATTCACTGGAAATCTGGTAATCACTCCAGTTCTGATCCAAGAGCTGTAGGAAAGGCTTTTCTTGACCTTTAGTGAATTTGGGTCAGAGCTTTTCCAGGAAATCAGGCTCTGTGCTGATCACGGTGCAGGCAGAGCCCCGCGGGCAGGCTGTGTCATGGATGCACCGCTCACATGAGCAGAGGTAATTCCAATGTTTTCTGCAGCTTATTGCTGTTGTGACCTGCCTTGCTGAGGTGAGAGCTTCCTCGCATTCCTCACGTCATTTGTCAGCATGACCTCAAGCTGATCTGTCTGTGCGGAGGCGGCAATTAAGGAATAAATAAGGGAACTTTCTCAGCACCGGTGGCAGGCAACATGTGGCCAGGTGGTGCTTGCCGTGTCCCCACATCCCCGCCACGGGAGTCTTGTACTGTTTGCTCACTTGCAAAAGCTCAGGGTATGCTGGCCTGTGTGTAGAAAAAAAAAACCCAGTGAATACTCCGTGTGAATTCCCATTGCTATTTATTGCACTCCAGGCAATACCATTGCTTTCCGTGGGAATGCATCTTTTCTCCACATTAAAGGAAATAATGGGTAACAAAATGTGAAGGCTGGATTTTACTTTTCTGGAAGAGTTAGAAATGACCATTTCTTCCTGCAAGGATGAAGATCCTTGTGCCACAGGAAGGGAACGTGTAAGTGAATGGCCACTACTGTAACACTTCAGTCCACAGCTCAGATGGGAGAAATGCGGGAGATCATGGAGTCATGGAATGGGCTGGGTTGAAAAGGACCTTAAAGATCATCTCTAGTTTCAACCCCTTTGCCATGGGCAGGGACACCTTCCACTAGTCCGGGCAAAACCCTCCATGTGGGCCTGTCTATGTGATCAGTTGGTAAGTTGTGACTGCCTCAGGTGAGAAGCTGAAGGCACATACAGAGGATGAGAAGATACTCAAATAATTTTTAACACTAAGAATTGTCTGAGCTGGAGCTAATTACCTAGAGAAGTAGTGGGTTGTCTCTGTTGAGAGCTTGCTCACTAATCAAGCTAGAAGGGAGGATTCCAGTTAGTCAAGAAGAAGATGAAAGGCTGCCATATTCAGACTGATACCTCCTGACCTGAAAGCCCTGCTTCCTATTCAGGGCTCTAGGAGGAGTGCCTAGAGTGTCAGAAAAGCTGACAAGCTGTCATAGCTTCCCAACCATGCCAACTTCCAGATGGACAAAGACTAGGAGTAGTATGTAGTGAGTGACATTGCCTTCCTCCTTTCTGCTCACTGTTGCCCACAGTCAGTGGTTAGAGATCCCAAGGACTGGCTGGGTTTGTCAGCTTAACCACATTCAAGAGCCATTGTTTTCCTTCCTGATTGTAATCCTGGCTTTGGTAAGGATAAAGGTGCTTGTCTCTGAGGGTGTTTTTTATTCACCATTTCTCAGATGAACAGTAAAATACACTGGAAAAGCCTTAATCCTTCTCAGATCCCTTGCAACAGGGCAGGAGGTGAAAGCAGTAGTGTGCAGAGACCACTGACGTGTTAAATCTCTTTGCTCAGCTAAGGTGACAAGTTTCTGCCAGTCAAGTGTAGTAGACACAAGCTGAATGAAATTCTGGGTTTTTTACAATTTAAAATGCACCAGGTGTTCTCCAAAAGAGAGGCTCTACACCAAGATGGGTACAGTTGGGGACAGGCATTGAATTTGAATGCACACACCCCATAAATGAATTACTCTTTTTTTTTTCACTGCACCTACACTCAGGAAAATCATTTAAGATGCAGAACTTCAGGAGAAAGGGATAGATTTAACATTTAGAGTGAAATACCTGAATTTCTTCTTACCAATGCTTAATAAGCATGTGCTCTGGATGATTAGCAGTGTGGAGCGATCCTCCAGGAAGCATGGCCAGTCATGTGGCTTGTCATTCCGGTCCTGAAGTACCAACAAGGGGCACAGACGTGTCAGTTAAAGAGATTAGAGAAACAACCCCCTTCTTTGCAACTGCAGGATGATGGCTTTGTCCAGGTTCCTCAGATTTTCTCCCTCCAGAGCCAAACTCTGTTGGGTTCCTTTTGTACTGAGGATCTCCTTAGAGCCAGGAAAGCCACGGTGGAGATCACTGTGGTGCAGACCTCATACTGAAGCACTCCTTGGCTTCTGCTGACCACAGCCTGCAAGCAAGTGGCATGTATAGTTCCATGTCACACATCACTCTGCATCCAGATGTAGTTTAAGGCTCCTTCAGTCTCACCCCACTGCCTCTCTCAGATGATGCTCAGCCAGAAAGCTGCAAAATGAACCATATTTACAAAAAATACACTTTCCAGAGGGCTGTCTCTGTGCCATTGTGCTACAATATGAGTAGTTTAGGAGAGGTGCTGAGTATGTTTTGTTTAGCCCAGCTCATTTCCCAGACCATCTGTAGAGCTTCTCACAGGGTAGGGGTTGCAGTGCACTCACCCACCAGCGAGGGTCAGAGGGTCCAGATGGCTGGCTTGTTCCACCAAGGCCCTCATGAATTAGGAGGCAGCTGATCTCTCTGGTGCTCAGACAAGCCCAATCCTTCTTACTGATCCCTGTGGGAAGAACAGGCAGGGGAGTGTTCTGCTACTCCTTTGGGGTGTTCGCTGCTGAGCAAGCTGTGGGGAAGGCTGGCTCTCTGTTGTGTACAACCTTTCTGGCAAAGGCATCGTGAAGGGACTGACAATGCACTGAACAAGATCAGGCCTGGTGTCTTAGGCTGAGTCTAGACCTTCAGAAAATGAAAATAAAAATAATCCACACAAGATTTTAAACAGGACATTGGTGCCCAGCACCAAAGTTCTGTTTAAAACCAGACTGGATTAGGTATGTAAATACTCTTCCAAACCTGGCGCAAGTTTTGGAAGAGTATTCAGCATCACCACAGGCCAAGCTGAGCAGGATGTCCACACACCAGGTAGTTTTAGTGCTGGGAACCCACATAACCATGGAAAAGTGCTTTGCTTCAGCAGCAGCAGGACAAAAATGGAAGGAGTTGTCGTGGCTTTAGCTCAGTCTGTTGGAATAGATGTCCCATGCATGGTTTTTGCAATTTGGACATCCAATGGGGCCAGCTCACCTAAGTCACTTGGCTAATTTGCATAAAATTTATGCCTGGGATACTCAGAAGCCCCCTTGTTTGGTGAGATCTCTGTTCTTCAGAGAGGAAAAGGGAGGAAAGGAACTACTAGATGACTTGTCCATAGCAGATGTCCTTCAGCCAGGAAACTCCATCTGCTATCCAACTACCCACCCCAGTGTCCAACACAGGCCCTGTGATCATCATGTACAGACCTCTGAAGAACCTCCCCCATGCCTGATCTGAGCCTGGCTAAGATTTCACTAACTATTCCCAGTGGAACAGACTCTTCAGCATCCCTAGGCAGTCTGCCTCAGGGCTCACTACTTGGCAGGGTTAGAAAGTTATTTTCAATCCATGTGAATTAAAGAGAAGAGTAATCATTTAATGTGCTACAGAGAAGGTTCAATCTTAGAAAAAGTGCCTGACAGCCTTTCAGTTATTGAAGTGTGCACATGATTTTCCACCATTCATCTACCTTCTAGGAAAAGCAAAATTAATTCATTAAATATGGCCTGTGGCCAAAGTTTGCCTAGTGAGTATTTCCTAATGAACAGTGATGCCCTGGCTGCTCTTAGGACCCAGTTCCTTTCCTAGGCAATGCAGAGGGTTTGTGGATCGTGTAGATGGTTTTAGCAGATGGATGTTTTCATTAAGGTGGTTGAAGTCACTTTGATGGCAAAAGCCTACAAACTTCAGTGGTGTAGTTATCTACTTCATATATGTGGTCTTGAAAATCTAGATATGGTGCAGGCAGCCTGGTGAGGAAAAGGGAATAACTGGAAATTCTGTTGAGCCTTTACAGTCTCTGCAGGAGCTAGTAGAGATAAATCCTGCCTTTCTAGCTAGGATGGGAGTACCTCTGTTTCCTACTGCACCTGAGAGGCTACAGAAAATTCAGCCAGCAGGATCAGCACCAAAGGCCAAGTCCCTACCTTGCTGAATGGGATACAAGCAGTTGCTGCTGGTGAGGAAGAGAGATCACATTCCTTCCCATGAGGAAAGTCAGTAGGGACACTGGCATGAGACGTTATTGTACCTTTTTTTCACAACACTGAGTTCGTCTCCTTGGTACATCCCAACTGGAGACAGTTGTGGGGAGGGTGGAAAGATTTCTTCCTCCCATCCTTCTGAGAAACGTTTGCTTTTTAGTGGGGGGAGCATGAAAATGAAAATTATGGCTAAAACTTGAAACACACATTTAGGTTTTTATGATGAGTCCAGATTATTTTGCTGCTGTGAATGGAAATATCTTTGTGTCCTGCAAGATTATCCTTCATCAGCCTTCAGTGTCCCAGTGTCCTGTGGGAATTGTGTCTCTGAGATTGAGAGCCTTTTCCCCTGCTTCTTAAGTATTTTTACTACACTGGAAAACATTCCACACCATAAATACAACTATTATTGATTGCCATGTAGCAAGGATGACTCAGAGATTAAAAGCTGCAGAAATTCAATTCTTTGAAAGCATTTTTCATTCATACAAACCCAACACATTTAATTTTGGGAGCCATGAAATGGCACCAGAGCAGCAAGCACAAGCTCAGGAGTAGCATGGGACTTTCCCATGTAAATCTCACAAAGATGCAATTTGCACAACAGCTGGAGCAGAGAGTGGAAATACTCCGTTCAGTCCAGGTCTTAGTTTCAGGGTATGCTAGGGGACTTGGTATTTTCTTTCCACTCTTGAAAGCAATTTGGATAGAAAGATGAAAATCCATCCAGCCTTGTGATGCACTAAGGACAGTACACCCCAACTCCATGTGCTTTATTTCATACCACAGGACCCAAAGACACATGTAATAAATCAGTATCAGTGTGTTTGCTGGGTTAATCCTTGGATAACTTTCTAGTACTCAGTTTACAAATTATTACTTGCATAAGTGACCTCCAGTCCCAGTCTCATTCACCACAGTGCCAGCATTAATCTGGATGTATTTAGAGGATTGTCCCTCACTGTCTGGAATTAATATTATGAAAGCATTGGGAGTTTCAGTGCTAGCTCTCTTCCACACCTAGGGCTGTGGAAATGCTGTAGGGTTGGGACAGTCCCTGAGCTGTGTCTCTTGAGTGAGGGGGAGAGTCATTAATTGCTGACTTCTTTTGATTTAGGTCCATTCCTGGTGATTGCTGATGTGTTTATACAGGAACCATGGTCATTCTACGACAGGTAAGCGAACTATTCCTGTCTTCATCTTCTCCAGTTTTACTCCATCACCACAGGCGCTAATAAAAATAATTTTTGGAGGGGAAGGGTCAAGTCAGGTTATTTTTGTCCTGTCTTATTCCCCGAAAAGGACTGTTACAAGATGCAGAGATACTCATTAGCCTTAATCCTTGATTGGCTTAGAGGAAATCATTGCTCTGTGTGTGTAGTCCAGATTAACCTCACACAATGTTCCACTTCTATTTTCTCATCTGGGATGGCCCAAAAGCTGTATGTGAATCCTGGACATGCAGAAGAATAAAACAACTTACTGCCTGACTTAAAATAGGATCTGGACAAAAATTGATTTTCAATTTCCAGAAACAATTCTGCTTTGGTTGTGTAAAAATTGAGACTTTTTCACATTTAAAAGAAATTGAGGCGTATGAAGACAGTCTGATAGAGCTGGGTTGAGAAGAAGGAGAGGAGAAGGCTCCAGAGAGACCTTATATCACCTCACAATACCTAAAGGGAGCTTGTAAAAAAGAAAGAGAAAAACTTTTACATTGGCCTGCAGTGATAGAACCAGGGGAGTGCTTTTAAACAAGAGAGGACAGGTTTATATTAGGAAGAAATTCTTTCCTGTGAGAGGGGAGAGGCACTGGCACAGGTTGCCCAGAGAAGCTGCCTCATTCCTGGAAGTGTTCAAAGGAAGGTTGGATGGGGCTTTGAGCAATCTTGTCTAGTGGGAGGTATCCCTGCCCATGGCAGGGGATTTGGAACAAGAAGATCCTTGAAGTCCCTTCAGACCCAAACCATTCTATGATTCTATCAGTGGAAGAATTAAGTTGTGTAGCAGGTGTCATGTAGATTCTGCAATAATTTAGGGCTTCATATTGTAGTGTTTTCCTTTTGTCTAGGTGCAACATGTCTCACTCTCAGCTTCTCATTGCCATGTCTTACCTGGGGAGCACTGACAGTCCCACCATGTATCCTGGGTTGGGGCTGCAGAGATTCAAGTGTATTTGTCAACACAGTCAAGAATTGATGCAATGGAGAAAATCTGCCCAACAATTTTGATTGAATTCTGTGTCTTGCTTGGTTAATCTGCTTTTGTCCAGCAGAAAGCACTGGACCTTTGAAGGAACTCACATAGTTTCAGTTTAGAGCAGTGACACAAAGAGAGTAGCTTTGAGTGGAAGGAATGCCAGAGATCTTGTGGAGCAACTGAAATGCTTTTTATGGCATTTCCCCAACCTGCCAGAACCTGAGCCCAACAAAAACAGGCTGCACTTGAGCTTGATCCTCCTTCCGTAGGCTCCAAGGCATTGGCCCCCTGCACAAACTGGCTGATGCAGTTTGTGATGCCAAGGAAAATGGGTGTGGAAATTGAAACAAATTGGGCAAAAAGGTCACAATAGCTGTTGAGAAATACCCTGTTACAAGTCCGTCTAGGATGATACCACTCCAGGCTGCCTGTCATGTCTCTCCCTGGGGTTTACTCCTCTGTGGTTCAGCTACTGGATCATAGTCTTCTGTACCAGTCTGAATTCACCCTTTGCAGAGCTTTAATCAAATTGAGCACCTTTCTCATTATCTAAAAACAAAGTGTCTTGTCTAGGCAAGGCTGCAGCCTATTTCTGAATAATTCTGGGCACTCTCCCTGTGGGTTCAGATGCCAAACAGTTGCTGGCCAATATCAGGGAGATAGGGTTTTGCTGAATTTGTTGCTTACTGCAGGCATCTCTGCAGCATGGATAAGGTGAGCAACGGCCCCTCCATAATGAATTAATTTGTTAGCAGGGGCAGCCCCTTTCTGAAGTCACTTCCATCTAAAGGTTCTTTCTGAGTCACATAGGAAACACTTTGCTCTCTGTTGTCCTAAAGACTGCTGTTTATGTGATGCTTCATCGCAAATAGCAGCAATATTTGTATTTTGCCTCTCTCAGTTTTGCTGTTAGATTTTGGAAATACATCTGTGTCATTCATGACCTGTATTACATTCCGAGGAACTTTCTCTCTGTCTTCTTTTTTTTTTTTCTCATTCTTGAATGTGCACAGCCTGCTTAGAGTCCTGCCATCCTACCCCTTTTTTTCCTGAAAACTTTCTCCAACAAGGTCAAACAAAACCCCAAATCATCACCTGGGATAGATGAGCACAGAGCATTTGGCCTTTACCGCTTGGTTTCCACCCAGCTATAAGTCCAGGAATTTTGAAGATGAGCCTGTGCCAATTCTTCTCTTCCATTCTCCCATCAGAACAATTCATACCAGGGTCTGCCTTGGGGAAAACTGAGCACCGAGGCCAGTGCACAGCTCCAGCCAGCAGGAGAAAGCGCACAGAGCTTTCTGCCTGCCCTGTGCCTTCCACCCAGTAATCCGAAAGAAAGCCAATATTGTTCCCCAGCAGGGGCCTGCAGGGAGCCAAATTTATCAGCTTTAGTCCTTAGCAAATTACTAGTGGCAAGTCTGTTTCCATGCACAAAGAAAGGGAAGATGAAAAAGGAGGTCTTCCTGAATTCCTGCCTTGGCGGCCTGACAAGTTTGTTTGGCTCCGCAGCAGAGCAGCAGCTCGTTCATGCACCTTCTGTTTGTTGCTTAAAGTAGAGACATTTTTGGAGCTGGAGTGGAGACAGGGAGGGTGTGGTGGTCCTGCCCACAGCTGACAGCACAGCCTGGCCAGGCAGAGGGCTTTCCTGCTGGCAAATGGCAGCAGACTGCTGCTTGCTGCATGCCTCTTTTTGCCAGATCCACCTTCTCACTCTTGTAGGCAACCCTCAGATAACCCAGTCTTAAATCCAGGGTGCTGCAAATTTGTTGTTGCTGGACCAGCCCAATAAAAATAAAACCCACTTATCTGCTGGGGAATAAGACATGCTGCAAAATAGAAGTATTTTGTGGAGGACTGAGTTCTTCATCAGGAGTTGGACTAGATGATGCTTATGCATCCCTTCCAACCCAGGATATTCTGTGATCCTGCAAGCCTCCTTCATTAAGCTAGACTTTTCAGATTATTGTGTCTGTGTTACCATCCAGACCACATGAAGACCATCGCTGCTGTTGCAGGTTTCTCCCATTCTTAGTGTCCCCCTATCCTGCTCCTGCAGTTATAGGGAGAAAAGTGGAAATAAGAGCTAAAAGAAAGAGTGGAGGCCTAATCCAAGCAGATAAAGGAAACCAAAATTCAGCCCTGTATTAAGGTCCTGAGGGATCAAGCACAGTGGATGCCTCACACTAAAGTATTTTTTAGCTCAACAGCAAAACAAGAAAGTTGTTCCAATTATTTTGAAACTGCAGGAGCCAAGACTTGGTCAGGGACTTCAGCTCTGCTCTTCTGGCTTGTTAGAGCTGCTAGGGAGGTGACTCTTGGGGGCAATGCCAAATTCTCACTGTTTCCTTGCTCCTGTCCACTCTGCAATTCCTGTGACACCTCTCACATTTCTCTGCACGTAAAGTCTGCGGTACAGCTTCAGTTTCAAACCCCACAAGGCTGACATGAACGAGATGGTCCCTGACACCTTCATGTTTCTGGTTTTTGAGGATATTTGTGGCTTCCTGCTCTCGACTCAGGAATGGCCTTTGGATAAAATTATCCTTTCTCCTTCTTGCCATTTCTCAGTGTTTGTAGACAGAGTTATAGTTTACCTCTGTACCCTTGGAATTGACCAACATTCTACAAAACCCATTTCCCTCTCGCCTTGTAAAACAAGCTCTGCAGTGCTCCTGTGATGTCAGCAGCCCTTTCTTCACTATTCCAGCTTAATTTCTTCTTATTAAGACCAGAATTGCACATTGCAACGCAGGTGAAGGGGTTCTGTGCAGTTTGTAAATGAGCAGAAATAGATGTGACTGCCAGTGTTTACAGAGTTTCTGTTTGATGCTCCAGATGTCTTTGTGTGCTGGGAGTAAGAATAGCAGAGACCAGGTTTTGAAATCCTTCACAGACGTTTTCCACTTGGGCTGTGTGGGCACTAGCTTTACCTGGAGATGACATACAGAGTTTTGAGCACACATCCAGCTTTGCCAAGTGATTCATTGTGCTGCATATTTTGCTAGCAAGGAGGAAGGGGTGGGGGAGAAAAACAATGCTATTGTAGGTCTGCTTGGGGCTCATCTGTAATCATGTTATTGTAGAAAGCAAAGTGTAACTCTGCTGTTTGGATTCTCTTTCTCATAAACACTGAATAATTTAAGTCTTCTCCCATTTATGCCTTGTATCTGTCTGATCTATGAGTCTGAGGCTTCCCTGGATAGCTGTAATGCAGCAGTGAAAAGTCCAGCACAAGCCAACCAAAGGGCACATTTGCATATAGATTGAAACATGAATCGTTGGGAGCCATTCATTAGTTGCAGTGCTCAAGATATTTGGCATTTTAACAGCTCTTTGCATCAAATCCTTTCCATCACATTTATGGGACAATTGAAGTGCTGGGGTTTCTGTGTGCAGAAAATGAAGCTGCAGGCTAGGGAGATGTTCTTGCAGTGCTATGGGTGTGGAATATAAATTGTGTGATGTCAAATAAAGGTAGAGCAAGCAATCTCAGCCCTGGTGTGGAGATACCTTCTGAGAGAGCCTGTCTGAAATGCACTCATTCCTGCTTCTTGATACCTCAGGCAAACCCTCAGGATCCATCTTCCCTGAAGTGTGTGCACTGGAATCTTCATCTATTTGAATTCAAGACAGAGGCTTGGAGCGAGAGTTGTTGTATGTGTGGCTGAGTTTAGTATTGCCTTTTTAAGAGGCAGTAACAAAATGTCCAGCTTACAGGACATTCATTTGAGGGTATAGGAAACTTCAAAGGATTCAATAACAAATTTTACCTTGACTCAATCTTGGGGACACATGTTTCCCCAGGGAGAGCTCTTGCAGAACAGCTCATATATCATCTTGTCTTGCTTGATTGTAACTTCTCCGTGACTGTCAGAGACCTTAAAGATGCATTTAACTTGCTGAGACCTGTCACCTGGAGCAAAAAGGGAGGAATTCAGCTCCTCAAACTGTCTCTTTTTCTTATTCCCTCCAATTCATTATAGCCTCCAGTTGTTCCAGGGCAGTTGAGATTGGATATTAGGAAAAAAAATTTCCTCACCATAAGGATGGTCAGGCACTGGAATAGGCTGCCCAGGGCAGTGGTGGGGTCATCGTCCCTGGAAGTATTTAAAAGATGTGGCACTTGGGGACGTGATTTAGAGTGTTAGGTTAAGGGTTTGAACTGATGATCTTAAAGGTCCTGTCCAACCTAAATGATCATTCTATGATTCTATAACCTGACCCTGAAGAAGTCTCACTGTATTTATCTGCTTTCTATAAGAAAAGAATAAAATCCTGTCATGAATCTTGAACCTCACCTGGCCACTCTGGTGGGTTGGTGGAGCTGGGGGCTGCCAGCCCATCTACCCACCGCTTTTCCAGGAGTGAGGTCTGGGGAGGGAGATCAGAAATCCTTCACTTTCATCCACCCCACATCTTATCCTGCTGCTAGGGATCCACACAAGTGTTGATTTCCCTTGGTCATCCAGCTGTGGAGCCTCTGATTACTGTTCATAATGGGAGGAAGCATCTTCATCCCAGCTGTGCAAGCAGCAGAGCAAAGGAGATCCCAACCCATCCCCATGTCCTCACACCCACCTGTCTCTGTCTGGCCTCCACTCTGTCCCAGGTACGTGAGACAGCTGTTAGCTGGACCACCTTGTCCATAATTTCACCAAAATCATGTGATTCACATGTACTTTTTAAAATCTTTTACATAAGTTATGATTTTTTTTTGTTGTTGCTTTTACTCAGGTCAGTTCTCTGGTGGGATATATAGGGACTGAAAACTGAAGGGATTTGAGTAAAAAGTAGACATTTAAGCCAACATGTCTGCTGTAAGGAGTGTTTGTGATGTGACATCCTCAGTGGAGCGTGGGACCATGTTTGCTGTCTTCTTGTACAAAAGGCTGTGCAGCAGGCTGGTATCTCTCCCTGTTTGAGGCAACCTTCCTCTTCATCAAATTCCTCTTGCAAGATTGGAAAACATTTGACAGCAAGGCATTAAAAAGGGAACCCTCAACATTTCATAGATTTGGGGTTACAGGCACTTCTGTGGAATGACTCTGATGTGCATCAGTGAAAGATTTGGCTCTTGTGGTGTAAAATGAATTCCCTTTTCAAGACACAGCATCCTTTGCTAGCACAGAGTAGATGACAGCAATTTTCCCAAAGAAACCCACTTAGCCCTGGCTTTTGCAATCAGGTTCAAGAGGCTGAGCACCTCTCCTGGGGCCCAGGGGAAGAAAAGAAATAACAGACCTTTTCCAATAGGACAAATGGCATTTCTTTCTCAGGAGAAAGTTGAGATGGGGATATAGAGAATATCTGTCAGGATGTAATTTCCTAGTCAAAAGATAAAATAGTTCAATTGAAATGAAAATTCAATTGAAAATTCCAATAAGAACATCAGAATTATACTCTGCATGTCAGACTTCAGCAAAATGCAAGCGTTTTCCCTAAAAGCTTTGTTTATATGTTTTTCCTGTTGCTTTACAGCTTTTCGTGAAATGGCAATCTCTAAGGAAAATTTATAGTGAGAAATTTTGAGTTCATAAATGTAGCCAAAATAGTCAGATAATATAGAGACTTCTGAAAAAGAATTCAAAATCTATTTAAGAACAAAGAAAATTCAGTACTGGGAGTGAAATAACCTGAGATAGGCCAATAAACCAGCTGCCACTTTAGATAGATACTTCTACTGGAGCTTTTGACAATGGGGAAATGAGATGAGTAAGTGTGGACTGGGACTTGGGAATTTGTATTCAGATACTTTGGCATTTCCATTTTGCTGCTCCTGGACATACTTACAGATGCTGCTCTAGTGGTCAGCAGTACTGCCCAGCTCCTGCAGGGGTTGTGCATCCATGTTGCAAAGTAAGGGAATTGCCCTTTCCTTGTTGGCCACATGCACAAGGATAAGTCTTACAAACATGGGAAGGTGACGTGATGGTGGATCAGTCCTCTTCGTCTCTGCTTCACAAATCAGCCCTGTCTGGGAGGTGGCACAAGAGAGATGGCATTGGCAAAGGGAACCAACTGCTTTCTCACACTGGCCAAAGGTCAATCTTAAAAATTTACAAGGATTTCATCCTCCTTAAGGCAAATTTTGTGAAAGGAGGAAACTTCACCAGCTGTAAAGTATAAGGACTTCTGTTCCTGAACAGAAACTATTATAAAATTCTTAAGAGAGTTACAGTGGGCTGAAGTTGGGAATGTATATCAAATGTTCAGATTCGTTTAGACCCAGGTCTGTCCCGCTTGGCATTCTGTATCCAAAATGACTGCTGCTGAACACCAAGGGACCAGTAAGCATACACTGTTATTTCCCCAAAATGTTTTTCTGTCCTTCAGCTAATTTCCTGGCCTTCACCTCTGACTTTTCAGCTTGGTTATTTCCCAAGCCTGATGTGACCTATTTAGTTAGCAGTCCCTAATGCATCTCCTTCCAAACAGTTGTACAATGTCCTTTACTTCTCATCCACCTCCACAGCTATTTTCTTAACCTACCCACGAGTGAGTTTGATATCCCCTTAATTTTGGGCCAAAGGAGTATTTAAAAGAAGTATCTCATCTGACCTGTCCTGCTCTGTCCTAGGAAACCTGATGGGCCACTGGAGAAAGCAGGATGCTACCCACCATAGATGGTCCTTTGGGGTGTGTGCCTTAACCTTTCACACCCATTTGCATGTCCTGCCTGAGGCAATGCCCTTGCATCCTGATAGTATTGCTCCCTCCCAACTCTTCTACCAAGAAGCAGACATCCTCCATCTTCTCCTCAAATCCACTTTAGCAGAACCCAGGAGAAGAAAATGTTGTCTTATCCTGCGTGCTGAAGAAAGAACCAAGTGATGCTTGGTTTTAAGGTTAGAAAAAGCACCTTTCTGGGACAGTGGTTTGCCCACCATGACTCAGAAGCCTTCTGTGCAGCCCGTGTGAATGCAATGTGAGCAATTTATGTGCCTCCCCTACCACCCAGCCAGGCGTTTTATTGCCAGCACCATTGCTGGCAAATGACTCTTAAGGTCACACTCTGCATTTTCATGATCTACAAATCACTTTGTGAGAGCATTTTACTGCCCCTTTACCCCATAAAATTGCTAGATTTGGTGTGAGGCAAACAGGCAGTCTTTCCAATTACATAGATGCTGGAAATTAAACAACATTTGCATCCACCAAAAAGCAGCGGCATTAACCGTATTTCCATGCTGATACTGTCAGCTAATTCCTGAGACGTAGGCTTAATTAATATATCTACATGATAATATTCTTGGCAGTCTCAAAATTGAAGCTGTATGGCAATTATTGAGTTTCTCAAAGCAAGTATAAAATTGACGAGTATTATTCACATGAATTAATTTCCCTTCACATGATTTTGATGCCTTCAGAAGGCTGACCTGAAGCAGAGACTGGACAGAGCTAGAGAATAAAGTAGATATTTATTGAAAGGCTTTTAGGGTACACTTTGGGCAGGACAAGAGCCTGACCAGGGCTACACCCAAGGTGGACTTAGAATGGTCACAAAATGGACAACCAGTCACGAGGTCTTACACTTTTATAAGTTTTGGTCCATTTGCATATTGGGGTTTAATTGATTACAGCTTTGGGTTGTGAGGTCCCATCCTTCCTGTTTGCTCTCCTCAGTCCACTGTTGTTGATGCTTTTGGGGCTGAAACTTGTACTCGTTGTCCTTGGTCTTCAGCAGGAAAAGAGTTTGTTTTGCCTACCTCCTGTGTGAAGAGAGCTGACTAGCACTTTATGTGAGGCTCAGACTAACACCCCTAGGCAGCACAGAATCTGAAAAACATGAAAGTTAAAACTTAAGCCATCAATATGGGTTTGCATATGAATATCCATTAGCTGCCGATTTCTGGACAAGCCTCTATGCCATGTTAGGCTCCCTGAAAAGCCCCCAACCAAACAAAAATTTTGATTCCAGGAGTAACATTTAAGAAAACTTATTTGTAATGAAACCCTTCTCAAAATGAGTTTTGGAGGCCATATCCCCATTGTGCAGCCTATGGAGAATGGACTGTTCATGTAATAAAATATCCATGAGGAATATAAGAAGTACCAAACCTGCAGGAATTATTTGCTGTGCCAAAATGCCAAGCTTATTTCTTTTATGGTTTCATTCTTCTAGCTACTGGAGTTCAGGATGGCCATATGAGTCTTATCCCACCTGGCAATCTTACCAGCCACCATTCCTTAAAAAATTCATGTAAGAAATAGGTCCAACTTCCTTTTCCAAGATGTGACTATTGCTTTGTTTGTAGTGGCTGGGGATTTTTTTGGTGGGGCTTGGATTTTGAAACAGCTTCTTAGGTTCATGTGTGTAAAAAAGAGTGATGTCTGGTTCTTGGTCACTTTCTGAAGGCCAGGTCTCTTCAGTGTGTGCCCAAGAAGCTCTAAAGCATTAGCTGTAAAGCTGTCTCAAGCTCACAGTTTGAAGGCATCCACAGTGCACATCTGTGTGTCCTGATCCAACAAATTGACTGTCTTGGCTGGGTCTGGCAGCTGCAGGTGTGATTTGAACAGTGATGGTTGCCCAAATCTCTGTCATCTTGTGCCAGCCTAAAAACTCCACCTCTATTTGAAACCTTTAGGGTTTGTCTAGCTGAACTTGCCAACTGATCCCTTCAGACCATTAATAAGCCAAGTTGTCCTCTGTGGCCCCTATATTGTTCCAGAGCCTTCTGGAATTTCATATACTATTAGCATCAAAGTTTAATTAAAACCTGTGGAGAAATCACCAGAAACAAGTCTCCTGATGCATTTGGTAATTCCAGAGAGTTACAGCAGATGGGGCTGGTATTGTGCTGTGCAGATCTGTAGCTGGTCCACCTCCTCCCTCAGAGGGACCCACCAACAGCACTTTGGTAAGTTTTTCCAACACTGTAGGCAGAGGGATTGAAGAATCCAGGCAAGAGGTTGCAATTAGCAACCTGCTCTGAGTTTCCTATTCAAGGTGATCTTGTACAGAGGCAAGTTCTGGAGTCTTCAAAACCATGAAGCGAGCAATGAAATATGGATTATTTTTCTGGGTTTTGATAAGTACTTGCAAGATTCTTTTGTTTTCTATTTCATTATGACAAAAGAACCATGTGCTTCACTCTCAAGACTTCTTTCATAGAATCAAAGTATCATAGAATGGTTTGGTTTGAATGGGACCCCCAAAGATCATCTCATTACAATCCCCTTGAAAGGATAGGGACACCTTCCACTGGATGAGCTTGCTTAAAGTCCCACTCAACCTGGCCTTCAACACTTCTGGGTTTGGGACTGCCACACCTTCACTGGGCAACCTCTTCCAGTGCCTCACCACCTTCACTGTCAAGAATTTTTCCTGATACCTAATCTAAACCTAATATAAACCCAGGTTTTTTTACATCTTGGAGTGTCTTTTCTCCTTTTGGAAGGATGCTACTTGTATTGCAGCATCTCTGCACCTTTGTTGCTGGCACCTAAGGAACAAAGAGGAGTATTGAGATGTTTTGAATTGCATCACAAGTATCACAGCATGGTTTGTTTGTTTTCACTTATGCTTTCTCCTGCCATCCATTCCTCTTGGGGGCTGGCTTTTCAAACACCCCCAGGAAGTCGTCAGCTTCTCTCTTCAGCAGTCATATCACAAACTCCCTCAGGAATGCTACTCTCTGAGGTGCAAACTAACTTCCATCCAGAACCCCTCACTCTCATCAGTAATCATCACAACCCTCAGTGGGTAAGCATGGATGGTGTGCAAAAAGGACAGATCTGCTCACATCTCGTGTGGCAATGAAGGAAAAGTAGCATTACTCACCTTTCATTCAATATTTACAAAGACAAGATATTCTGTTTAAGTAGTAGGGTTTGTCTAGACAAATCAGTGTGACTTTGGCTAGTGTAGACCCTTAGCACAGACACATTTCTGCTGGGAAAATTGCACTTACACAAGTATAGACTACTACTATATAGGAAAATAATATATTTGCAGTATGATAAAGCACTTCTTTGTACTAAGTCTGCACCTTCATTTATGCAGGAATTGCTGTGCAGATTACAATTGGTCCCACATCTATTTGGTGCACAGGAACTAATTGCAGACTAGGTCTCACTCAGTGAGGTGGTGAAAAGACAGGGAGGAGCAAAGGAGAGCCTGAAGTAATGAAATAAAGCAGAAAGCATCTTCCCACAGCATGGAAGATTAAGCTAAAACTCTAAAAGACATTTTGACAGGTTGCATGTGAAAAGTAAAAGATATTTTTATCGCAGATGGTAGAAAAATATTATTTGTTTCCAAAGGAATAAAATCAGCCAAAACAATTAAATTCACGTGGTTGTTTTTAGGCTTCTTTGAACAGCCTGCATGAGCCAGGAATAGAAACATCCCTTCCAATTTACATTTCTGTGTATCATCTTCTTTTTTTTTTTCTTACTTTCCCCCTTAATCAGTACTGTACAATGTAATTCAAACTGTCCTTTCTGTGAATCATTATGATCTTGAAAAGGCTGTGTGCCTCAGAGGCAGAGCAATGTTTTGTAGACATACCTATTTACCTCCATCTGTTACATAGTTCTGTAGTTTTCATGCTCATCAGCTGGGATTCTGCTTTCGTGAATCAAATCAAACAGTTCTCTCTGCCTTCATCCAGGGAATAAAGCTCATCCCTGAGTGTGGTGGACCCTCCACCAGCTCCGCTCGGTGATGCCGCAGCAGGCGCCTCACAGGCAGCAGCTCCACTCCCCCAGCCATGCTGCCAGCTCTGTGTTCTTGCTGCCCTCCCTCCTCCTGCCCTGGGGATTTGCTTTCTGCCTGGGGGCTCAGGTCAGGGACTAAATCAGCAAAACATTTTGCAGAAAGACATGAAAATGTTACTGCTGGTGATGCCTTGGGAAGGCTGACCTGAACAGAGACAAGTAGATATTTATTGAAAGGCTTTTAGGGTACACCTTGGGCAGGACAAGGGCATGACCAGGGCTACACCCAAGGTGGACTTAGAATGGTCACAAAATGGACAACCAGTCACGAGGTCTTACACTTTTATAAGTTTTGGTCCATTTGCATATTGGGGTTTAATTGATTACAGCTTTGGGTTGTGAGGTCCCATCCTTCTTGTTTTTGCTCTCCTCAGTCCACTGTTGATGCTTTTGGGGCTGAGACTTGTACTTGTTGTCCTTGGTCTTCAGCAGAAAAAGAGTTTGTTTTGCCTACCTCCTGTGTGAAGAGAGCTGACCAGCACTTAATGTGAGGCTCAGACTAACACCCCTAGGCAGCACAGAATCTGAAAAACATGAAAGCTAAAACTTAAGGCTTCACTGGGTTAATGCCCTGAGCTGGTCTGCTGGGGGTCAAAGCAAAGAAAAAAAAATCCCAGATTCTTTAATGCTGATCTGGTCCAGAGCCCTTACAATGAGCACAGACATCTTCAACTGCATCAGGTTGCACAGAGACCTATCCAACCTGATCTTGAAAGTTTCCAGGGGTGGAGTATCCACCACCTTTCTGGGCTATCTGTACCAGTGTTTCACCACCCTCATTGTAAATTAACTTGCCCCCTTTTCCTGCTAAAAAGTTTGTCCCTTGCTTTCTTGTAGCCTAAGTCAACCCTGCTTCAACTTGAAGCAATTCCCTCTTGTCCTATCATTACATTCTCTTGTCAAAAGTCCCTTTCCAGCTTTCTTTTGGATCTTCTTTAGGTACTGTAGAGGCTCTAAGGCCTTCCTGGAACCTTCTCCAGACTGAACATCCCAACTCTCTCAGTTTGTCTCCATAGAAGTGATTCTCCAGTCTTCTGAGCATTGTCATGGCCTCCTCTGGTGTCACTCTCACTCCTGGACCATAAGAAAGTCCATGTCCTTCTTATGTTGGGGGCCTCAGAGCAGGTGGGATCTTACCAGAATAGAGGTGAGGGGAAAGAACCTCCTCCCTTGGCCTGCTGGCCACCCTGCTGGGGGTGCAGCCCAGGATGCAGTTGGAATTCTGGGCTGGCAGTGCACAATGTTGGGTAATGTTCAGTTTCTCATCCATCCTTTCCTTCTCAGGGTTGCTCTCAATCCCTTTATCCCTCAGCCTTTATGGGCACTGGGGGTTACTCTGACCCTGGTGCAGCACCTTGCACTTGGCCTTGTTGAACCTCATGAGGTTCCCATGGGTGCACTACTCAAGCTTGTCCCTCTGGTGGCATATCATCTTTAGAGCTTGGTAGCATTAAAAGGATGGGAACAGATAGATGAGTGGTATTGTCAGCCTTTGGGACCTATTGGAACCAGCATCCCTCCCAAACTATGCTTAGTGAAGGAGATGGCATTCTCTTAATACCATCTTCCTAAAACTTGATATATATAACAACATCCATTTATAGAAAAATATCCAAAATATTTAATTCTGGATGGGTAAGGGCAAGGAGTTTCCATCATGCCTGCTATTATAAACTAATTTAGCTGCTCTCTTGGTTCTCTGGGGGTATGGGGTTGAATGTTCCTGGCAGATTTACAGTGGATCTAAAAGTTCCCAGAGTGGTACCTGGCAACCTCTTACTCCTAGGACCTGAAGGAATATGTCTTGGTCAAACAGCACTGAGTTATGTGTGCCTATCCTAAAGTACTCCCCTTCTGATTCCTCCTGTTTTTATTTTCCCTCAATCCAGTTTTCCAGATTTGTACTTCTTATGATTGCTCTGCTGTCTTCATTTGGATTTCTTCCATTTGCATTTAGGACAGGACCCGGCCATGGGGCTAAAAGGCTCAGTCTTCATTTCCTGTTCCACTTCTGCCTCTTAGCAGATTTTTCAATCACATCCCAAGCAGCATCCATCAGCTTTTTGTATGGGACCTGATAGGCAGGGCTCTGGCATGGCTTTTGGGTGGGTGACACCCAAGGACAGACTAATCTGCTTGTAGCATCAACGGATTGCCGGATTCTCCACTTCACCCATGACAGTAATGCCATAGGAGTCACGGATTAAATCTTCTATCTCCGTGTTTGTCTGTGTGCTTAAACTCCTCTCCTGAGCCAAGAGGTCCCAAACAGTCAACAACAAGCTCCTTGCCAAAAGCCAGGGAAGAGGTCAAGCATCACTGGGAGCTGAGCCTCATTACACCACACTGGGCTGCACCCTGGTAAATCCGACTAAATCCATCATTTTTGCTCCCAGAGCCTTTGACTATCCCTCAGCACCGAATGGGAAAATGTTGGGATGAGTGCCACATTTGTGGGAGCTTTTTTTCACTCCTGTCAGTATCAGAGTTACAGGGTGAGTAAGCAGTGCATCAATTATTGAATTATTTAGCAACTCCTCTTGTCTCTCTCCCCTTGCTTCAGGAAGCCTTTGTGTGTAGCTTGTTACCTTGGCTGACAGCTGGTGCCTGATGTGCTACAAGAAATTGTGAATGGAATCTACTTTGAAGCAGGAAAATTATTAGTGTTACGAGCTACCAGCACATGCACTTCTCCTCTACATTATCACTTGTTATCAAGCAGAAATGCAAGCTTTTCCTTCCTTTTCTACCTCTTTCTGATCATAGTGGCAAATGCACAACTAAAGATGAGTGCAGAGGATAGCCATGAGCAGTCCTGATCCTCCCTTGGGTGGCACAGCTGTGAATCCAGGAGGAGCTCCATTAAACTGAGCAGGGTACGCCTGTGTAATTGAGAGCTGAACTGAATCAGACAGGTGATATCTAGAGGTGATGATATGTGTTTTTAGTGCAGCATAGGCATTCTAATGCCTGAAGGATTCAGGTAGCTGCTGCAAGTCCTAACTGGCATAATCAGCCACAGTGCACCAGTACATTTGGATTTCAGTCTGCTCTAAATCACACAGAAATTTGGAGCTGCAGCAATGCTCTATGTCTGCATTGGTGTTATGTGCACAAAGGATTTTCTTTCTTCAAAGATGAGCAGGAAGGAAGTAAAGGACTTAGCTCTGGAAGCCTAAGTATGTGATTGTGTCTGCTTCCATAAGAAAAAAAAAAACAACACACAACTGCACAAACACACAAACAGGTTGGTTTACATCAGTTGTCAGAGGCATTTGGCCCACACAGTGCATCAACAGTCATTCTGCAGGGCATCATCTTTCTTATTTTAGTAAAAGAAACTTTTAGAACTGCAGGGAGTAACTGCTGGCCTGAGTCCGTAGACAGCCTCTGATAACCACTGATTTTTCCATATCCTTCAGCAATTTACCTGATTATTAGCCCCTAGGGATTTTCAGTATCCGTGCAATGGGTAGGACCCACCTTAGCCTGCCTTGGACATGTGTGCTGTAGTTTTGTAGCTCCAAACTGTCCTCTTCACACACTCCTTTAGGTCAGCATCATCTGACCTAGTTTAATTACCTGCTTTGGTGACCATAGAAGTTCCTCCTTTTTTCCCCTTGAATTTATAATAGGGTAGGCTAGGCTAGGATATTTTGTTTGAAAGGGATGATCATTTAGCAAAGGTCTGGATGTCTTGCTGAGAGGTGAGCACTGGGTTAGTTAGTACCTGACCTTTTGTCACTGAATAACTTCACTTTTCAGCTCTAGCTGCAAGATAATTGATTCAGGAATGCTTTTTCAGCCCTGGTAGTGTCTGATGCATTTTCTTTGAGACTGAAAAACAGTTTGGGACAAATAAACCCTAGTTTTCATTAAATTTGGTGTTTTACTTGCTGTGAGGGTGCTTCCTAGAGGAATTTCCCTTTTTTCTCCACAAGTAAGGTCCATGCCATTGCAATAGTACTTAATGGGAGTTCAGGCTTCAGCAGCAGCGTAAACTTATTGCCTGTGTCACATCAATTATTTAGGATAAACATTTACCCCTTACTATGAATATGCACAAAGCATGTCACAGCAGGACCTTGATCTCAGCTGTGCCTGCTGCTGCAGAGGTGTAGTAAATTATCAGAGCAGGGTCCAGCATGGCTCTTCTGGCTCATACTTCTGTCTCTGCAGGGAAGGGTCTAATGTTACCCTGGGGAGCTGTAATCTAAACCGGATGGCATTGCTGACAGGCTGCCAGCCAGCTAAAGGTTTCTTTTCCTCCACCCTGGCCCTCTCCTTATTGTACTAAGTGTGTTTATTTGTTTCCCACATGAGGCATAGCACATTCCCTCAGAAAAAGCAGGTGGGCAGGAGGCTTAGTGCTGTTGCTCTGCCTCTTGATGCACGGAGAATGGAGGCTGGTTTCCAAGCCGGGTCATCCCTTCCAGGGAATGGGGTTTCCCGTTTCCAGGAGGCAGCACACTCGGGTCATTCAGGCAGACCTCACTGCAAATGCCAGGTGTCTCTGGCTGACATGTGTGACTCTGCCTAAGTGTCCCCAGAAAATCTGCTGCTAGCAGAGGAGCAATGCAAAAAATACAGCGTCAATGTGTGAAATTACAGATCTCCAGCAGCCCCATTGCCAGGAGAAAAATAAGCACACATATAATAGGATTGCAGAGGCAGGATTCAGCTCTCTAGGGTCCTATCTGTCCTTTGCATCCAATTCCAAGGATAACCTAGGGCAAATCATTACAGTCTCCTGTTTCTTATCTTACTCTTTGGCAGCCCACCGGGATACACAGCCTCAGAAATATGGTACAGGGTATGGCTGAGCAATGATGGCCTTGTCTGCTCCAGTGCAAGGTGAGATAAGTACTTCAGATGCTCTCTGGGATCTGCTGCTCCCACACTGCTCCAGTTTCTGTGGCACAGCAGGGAGGAAAGGTGTCCTGGTGAATAAAAAGCCTCTGTAGGACCCCATTAAAATCCCAAGAGCTTGTCCTGTGGGCCCCTTTATATATATTTAATCAGTCTCCCCTTCCATGTGGATCCTCTCGTTGTTTTTTAGCTTTGATTTGACATCTATCTTCTACTTCCTAGGGGAGAAAAACTGCAGTAATTTACAGCACTGTGTGTTCAGGCCATGCTAGAGGTAGACATCTCTCTTGGGATTGCTCCATCCACTCTGTCCCCTTCTCCCTGCATTGCTATCATACCTCATGTACATTTTTACTTGCTTCTTTGGTGGACATCCATCTAATTAATCTCCACTTGGCTTCTTATCCATGAGACATGATCTCTTCCTTACTTTCCCTGCACAGCTACAAGAACTATACACCTTATTGTTCCAGGGCTGCACATCTTAAATCTACAATGTCACTTGCTTTCCGGGCCAGGGTTGCCTCGCTGTTGTCACTGCTGCTCATGGATGAGCAAAACTAGCTCGTTCTCAGTTTAATGTACCCATCATCTGCTGTTGTCCTTGGAGACTGCATCCCATGAAGGGTGCCTATGAAGCCCTCCTTTATCTAAAAAGCTTTCCTCCAAGCATATAAAATCACAGAATCAGTAAGGTTGGAAAAGACCTCTAAGATCATCGACTCCAACCATTAACCTAACACAGCCAGGCATATACCAATCAGTTGTATTTGTATAATACCAAAACCATGTCCCTGTGCCCTGGAAAAATGGATTCAAAACCCCATGGAACACAAGGCATCAGTAGAGCTTTGCATTAAAACAGTGATAAATGAGAATGTCTTAGCAGCTGCACTGTTTCATCTAGTCATGCATTGCTCTGGTCTCTATAAATGGCACTGCTTTAGATTCAAAATTTTAATGGAAGAAATTGGGGCCGGGCTATAGTGTTCAGAAATTCTCCAGATGACCAGAAAAGCCTTCCTTAGGTGAAAATGAGAAATTCAAGTGTATCTAATATAGGACAAGAAAAGGACAAGAAAAACAAATCTGAGGTGACTGTAAAATGCCTTGTGCTCTTCTTGTTTGACCAGTGGTCCTGATTAGTCCTTACTGGAACAGTCCTCCCTATAGAGAAGGAGTGATTGCAGAAATGGGTCTGTGGAGCTGACAGGTGTAGAGTCATTGCAACCTCATTATCTCTGTGGTCCGTGTATTGAGCCCATTTTCATCCACAGCACGGGCTCTCCTCTCACCTATAGGCACAGAGGCCGTGCTGCGCTGAACACCTTCCACTCAATTATTTAAAATTCAGTTGCTATGGATCTACTCAAGGCGATCAGTTTAAAGAAAATGCAGATGGCCTCTGGTTTTGAGTTCCCTCTGCGCTTTGGTTAATTTGGTATGTAAAGGTATTAGGTTAATTAAATGCCATGTGTTGCATGGGGACTGACTGCATTTGTGGATTAATAAGTATCCCAGACCGTTCTGTGCTGAAAGTCCTCAAGCTGGCAGACGGTTATTTCACTAAGTAAGGAAGGTAACAGAGAGAAGTCCTGAGGAAATGAAGAGGTTTCCTGCTAATCCTGCAGTTGTTTCTCCAGAACGGGTAGTTGCAGTGTCCTTCAGGTCCTTGACCGAGTATCAGCCCTTGCTGGAGAGACTGGAAGAATTTAAGTGAAGAGAAGCAAAGTTGTACAGTGTGCTTTGAGATTCCTGCAGGGCTGGTCATATATGGTGAGCGTGTCAGCTGGCCAGAGGAGGACCATGGCTGGTGTGTGGAAACCTTGCTGCTAGGAGAAGATCTTCACCAGGAGCCATACTGTGAATCAGGTCAGAGGGTGTCCTGTGAGCAGCAGGCATGGTCGTGCCACAGGTCTAGAGCAGACCAGCCACTGTATTTGGGCATTCATGCTGGAATACACATAGAAAGCAGAGAGAGGGACAAATACCACCGCAAAGCTTTGGAGATGTTGAAGAAGAAGAAAGTCGTTTTCGTGCAGCCATGCCCTGAGGTGGTGGAAGATCAGGAGAGAGACCAGGGTAGATGGACCCTACTTCGCAATGTCAACCAGGTCCTGAAGCCCACGACCATGTTAGCGGTAAGATAGGGGGTCCCAAGCCCTGAGCATGGCTGGAAGCTCTCAGGCTGCTTTGAAATCTGTCTTGCTGTTGATGGGATCCTTGTACTGCTTGTGCCAGCTTCTCTCACCTTCCTTCTTTGTCTCCCCCCCAAGCACTGTAGCTCCCCCGCAGTGCAACCTTCTTGCTCTTCACATTTGGAAGCTCCTCCTAAAGATCCTCTTTGTGAATTGTGTGGATCTGTGTGTGGTGTTACCTCTTCTTGCACCACTGTTTGGTTGTCACTGCCCCCAGTTTGTGAGGTCTGGAGGGTCTGCCCCAGAGCAATTTGGAAGATTTTCCTAGTTTGGAAGGGTACTAAAACCCACTGGCTGCACTGAGGAGGAAGAGGCTGACCATGTTGATACTGTAAAGGGTCTGGTGGTATTCTCACTTCTCCAGTACTCTGTCATGTAGTTTGGAAAATAAACTTCACCAGTGTAGGCATGAGGCAGGTTATGCAACTCACAATTCACAGCTGGTAAATGCATGAATCACCCCAATTTGCCCTGAAATGCCCAATATATCTGCTGGGTTTGGGGCTGATCCGTAGGTGATTGCTTCAGCGGAAGGAATGTGACTGACTTCCATGGGGTTTATATGAAATTGATTAAAGTCAGAAAAGGAAATAGGTCGGCACTCCTAATAAGTGATGTTATTTTATAACCCCCCCTGACCTTCCTGAGCTTACCAGCTTAGCCCATCCCATAAGACTTTTTCACCAGTATTAAGAACTGCACTTTAATGGGTTTAAAAAGAGCAGTTTGAGGGGACAACCACTCTGTGCATTAGGAAGACAAAGCACAGAAGTTGTCTTAGTGGTAGCAGAATATCAATTTACCTTGGGGAGGGCAGACTGCCTTTTATCTCAGCTGTGCGGTAATACACCACATGAAGCAGGCTGCTTTTACAGCTATTCAATATTAGAGTTTTTGTTTTGTTTTGTTTCGTTTTAACAGCATTACAATTCTTGGATTTTCGATCAAAAGCAATTTTTACAGAGCTGCTAAGGTGTTGGAGAGGTTTTCTGCTGAGCAGAAACTGAGCAAGCTGGCTCGTCTCTTGCTGACACCTTGATCAAGTTACCCACTGTGTGCATGAATTTGCCCAGTGATGCAGAGAGGATAACAGTGCTGAACATTCTGAAATGCTTTGAGAGTCTTGGATCAAAGGAGCTAAAAAATAAATATTAATATAAACGGATCTATAACGTATCTGCTCCTGACACTGCCTTCATTACTTGTGATTTTTTGCTTTTTAACTAAGCTTTGAGATGTGAGGATAAGACAGTTAATGAGAAAAACATATTAATATGATATTTTTATGAGCTGGATAAAGATACTTAGAGCTGTAGCACAACCATCTGAGGAAATCCAAACTAAGGACTGAATCCCGAGCTCCATGAAAGCAGGCTGACTTTATTGGTATCCTAGTGGAAACCTAGCAAGCAGCTGCCAAGGGTAGAGTCTGCCACAAATGGTTGGGAATTCCTGTGTGTAGTTTCTGCATGTGTGGATCCCTGAGTGTAACCTTACATCAGGTGGTACTCACAGATTTGTGTCTCTTGGAAGTCTTACTGAATGATGACTTGGATGGTGATGTCTCCTGTTCCCACCACCCAGCACAGAGATAACATTGTTTAGCAGCCCATTGGGCCAAACCAAATTTATAAATATGCTCTGTCAGAGAAATGGTTGATAGTGGATACTCAGGAAAGGGGTTATATCAGAGCACATGCAAAGTGATACATCCTGATCCTTCCTCTCTCAGCAGTTTTTCAGGACTTCAAAAGGTAGGTGCTGCATTTGCATCACGCTTAATAGGTACAAGTGGAGCTGGTCCCCAAGAATGTGGTGTTAGGTGGGGCTACAAGTCCACAGCATTAATCTCAGCTGCATGAATGAAAACACACCTGACAACTAGATTGCTCCCAATTTTACTACCTTTTCACCTTGAGAATAGGGGTGGGACACAATTCTGCTTTGTTTCAGTGTGGGTCCTGCTTGGGGCTTTAGTTTGCAGTTATTTTGGAGTTTGCTTTTGTATTGAGGAAAACAGCTTCTTTAAAAGCTTTTTTTTGCATTTGAGTAATTTAATATCCACAGATCTGATGAGCAGATAGTCCCTGCCCAGCAGGACTGACAAAGATGTATAGGATGAGTAGTGACATGAAATGAGTGGATAAGGGTCAATTGTTTGCTGTGTCTTTCAAAATGGAAACACAGAGGTCTGAAATTTAAAAAAAAACCTTTGAAACATGTAAAAGACACAGTCTTTTGGGATTATGGATGCTAAAACTTCGCGCAGCTTCAGAACTCAAATGAAAGTGCTCACAGATTATAAAAATCCACTGGGAAGTGTTAAATACAAACAGCTCACCTACATATTGCTGTAGCTGGAAGAACTCCTGAAGAACACATATCTGCCTCTCTGTTTATGTTCTTAACCCATCTTTAGTCATTCCCTTTTCAGCATTCTCCAAGGGATATTTGACAGTGGTTATCTGCAAGTAAGAAAGGTGCCACAAGCCTCCAGATAAGGCTTAGCAGAGCTCAAAACCATCTCCTAAATGTGACTTCCTAGGTCTTTACATTACACAGGGAAAAACCTCTACCTGGGTGGGATTTTCTGCCTGTATCACTGTTCTGTAGCCACCCTGTGACCAACAACCACTCATGAGCTTGAGAAGCAGAAAGTTAGGAGAGTGGGACATCAGAGAGTCAGATCCATACACTGTGTGGACCACATCCTCCTTCTGGCACCTTGCAGGGGATTTCACAGAGTCATGGAATCATTAAGGTTGGGAAAGACATCTAAGATCTTTGAGTCCAACCATTTACCCAGCACCAGCATGTTCACCACTAAACCACATTCCCAAGTGCCACATGCACAGCATCTGCTTTCCTGAGCCTCTGTGTAGGAAAAGGGTTGGTTTGTGGTTTGTGAGGGAAGTCATTTGACTTGGGTACAAAACATCAACAACTTGTATCCCAAGGGATGCTGAACTCCCTGCAGCACTGAGTGTAACTATGCTGTCTTTGGTTCCAGGGGGATTATGTGTGGATGGACCTCAAAACCGGACGGGAATTCGATGTCCCCATTGGAGCGGTGGTTAAACTGTGTGACTCTGGACAGATCCAGGTCGTGGATGATGAAGGAAATGTATGTACAAAGGCTTGTGATATCCCTTCTTCAGCTCTACGGCATTTCTAGGCATGGGGTCCTAGAGCCATGATGATAAACTTTGTTATGGACTTCCCACATGTCCTTGGGGATCACCTGTGCCATAGTTTTCTGTTTGTAAGGACAAGACAATGTTGTGTCCCTGTTTTTGTGGCTGTACTGGGAGTGCAAAATTGAGAATAAAATACAAAATACTTTTAGGCAGTTATTTGAACAAACCCACCTCAGCCTGAGATTCCTTTGTTACTATCCAGTCCTTCCTGTTGTTCCACCTCCTACTAATTCTCCTTCAATTTCCCACCTCTATTTTTGAGCAGTAGTGGCTATTTTAGAATAAGGCCCGTACCAAGGTGGTTCTCTGTTCTTATTTTTTTCTTGCACTCCCTTCAAGGGTAATAGAGAATTGGTTTGGCAGGGTCCTTGTGGGCAATTTGTAGTGGCTTTTGAAGCCTTTAGAAGTGGTGAATCTAAATAACACTGCTGATAAAAGTATGACTTCGCCACCCCCATCCATCCCTTTCTCCTTTTCTAAATCATCTTCTCTCTGCTCAACAATATTTTGTATCAGAGGGTTAACCAGTGATATGAAATTACATTTGTGAAGGGGGAGGCAAATCTGCTATTTGCTATAAACTCCCCTGAGGTGCTGGATGACCATGTTGCCCTGGAGGAGGCTTCTGCCCGGATGGCTCGTGTCTCCTGTCTCTTGTTGCTCCAATAAAAAGATGTTTTCCTTCTTCTGTTACAAACCTTTGAAATCCATCACTGCTTTGTCCTGGGAATAGAAGCTGTGGCAATGTGCTGATGATATCTTGTGTATGTTCTTCTGTCTGGTCCTTCTCTTTGAGGTGGGCAGTTTGTGTCTTTCATCCAAGTGGTCTCTCATTTGACTTAACCTTTCTGTGGACTTGCTCTTTTCCCAGGAGCACTGGATTTCCCCGCAGAATGCCAGCCACATCAAACCCATGCATCCCACGTCCATCCATGGAGTGGAGGACATGATCCGCCTGGGGGACCTGAACGAGGCTGGAATTCTCAGGAACCTGCTGATCCGCTATCGGGAGCACCTCATCTATGTGAGTGTCCACCTCACCTCCACCTCTGGCTCTGCACTCCACCCCTGCTCTCCTTAGCTCTGGGCAACCCTGGTTGAGCTGAGCATCTGGGTTTCTGCCTTCACCTTGTCCCAGGTGGTGAAGGGCTTCTAACTTTGGAGGACATTGCAGAGTTTCTAGATGCCCCAGTGAAAGACCCCATGAGTTAGGTGATGGGCAAAGTCCACACCACCTTGCTGTCCCACCCTGCAGAAGTTTTGGGCATGTGCATTAGCTTTCTGCACACAGAATAACCAGTTCAGCCCAGACCATGAGCATGTTGTAGCCATCCTAAAGCACAAACTTCTGTAGAGGTGTAAACTACATGCTCAGTGTGACCCCTTCTACCCTCTCCCTCTGAACTATTAACTTATTTAAAGGGGGTGAAGACAACCATTGCTGGAGGTGGAAGCAGTGGAGAAACGATGAAGAGGGTGCATGCCTGAAATAAATGGGAGCAAAGAAGCGAGCAACTCCCAGAACACCTCTAAAAAACCTTCCCAGTCTGTGTTAATGGCTTATTACTCCTGGCTTGCCTGGGATTCTCATAGTTGATCTCTGAGGACAGCAGTGTCCTTCCTTAGGCCAGTTCAGTCATGTCATGCCCAGTGGACCCAGTGGAGCCTTGACAACCCAAACAGACATTCACAAATTGAGGGGTTTACAGGGAGCCAGTCAGAACAGCCAAAAGGCCACCTCTCCAATGGGACAGGAGTCAGCATTTGAGTTTCTGTGCTGGTTTTATCATTGTTCTCTATGCTGTGTAGTCTTTTGCATGTTCTTCAGACAGAAATTCAGAGTGCACGTGTTTGCTGCTAGATAATGTACTCAAACAGCATCTGCAAATATGGAAAATTTGCTATTACTCTTAAATCCTATGGTTTTAAATATTCAGGTGTCTGCTGTGCCTTTGAAGGCCTTGTCAAATCCTCCTAGTCATTTAATTTCTAAAAGGCTCTAGAGACTACTAGATTTTCAGGCCAGTGGGAATTGCAAGACAGTCAGACTTCACAGATAAAATAAGCTAACAGAGTGGGATTTTATCTGTCAAGTCTGTCTATTCATCGCTGCTTGATGTCCAGTGCTTTTTGATAAAATGGTTTTGGATTAAGGCTGGGCAGTGATGGAGAAGACACCACTCTGCTGCACAGGCTGTCAGTAAGATTGACAGCTCCTTGCCCCCTCTCTGGGAAATATCTCTTCTTTCAGAGATGGAGTCCAATTCTGGAGGAAGGGACATGGGTGCTGAAAAGCCACCCATAAGTCCCCAAAGCCTGGAGGAGAATATAGACCTCCAAATGCATCTCTCACTCAGACACTATTTGTTGTGCATGATGCCTAAGTCCCCTGTATTGTCAGTTTAGAAAAAAAGAGTATAACCAGAAAATTATTCCCATGTTAGATGAACTGAATTTCTCCCTTTATAATTAAAATTTCATGCCGTTTATAATGATAAACTAGCAAGTTAACAACCCAAATTCATACTTGAGGTGGTGTCTTCATGGGCATCCATGGCAGTCACCAGAGGTGTGAATAAAGCCAACAGAGACAAGATTGCCTTTCAGCTATGCAAACAGAAGTGCTTTAGAGCTGACTGGAGCTTGGATATCATAGAAGAGTTTATGTTGGAAGAAAATTTTAGGCTGGAGGTCAACAGTCCAACTTCCCCCAGCTCAGAGCAGATCCATCTTCAAGGTTAGGTGCAGTACTCATGTGGATAACTGAATTCAAGCAACCTGAATGCCACCCAAGAAGTACAGATGGCCAATAATTTGTGGCTGATTGGCTCATTCAAGGAACTTGAATTTACCCATTGAGCACTGACCCTTTTTCCCCTGCTTGTGGGCACCCTGCAGTGGCACAAAGTGGATTCCTGCCACTCTCTCTGAAAAAGTTTGTATCATGTTGGATACTTTTGCGGTGGCATCCGTGTGTCTCTTTTGGGGTGCCTATGTTGCCTATGCAACAGGCAGGTGCCTGTTTCCTCTCTAAGTGACCAGAGGTCCTCAGATACAACTCTGTGTGTACAGTATCATCAGATTGCCTGTGAATTCACCAACCTCCTTCGAAAATGCTCTGTCACTGAGTTCCCTTGACAAGCTATTCACAGGCATCCAGGAGGATTAGGAATACAAACAAGCACTGGGCAAAGTGTTGTTTAGCAACATCGTCCTAATAAGGGCTGATGCAAAGGGCAGCTTTTAGCCTGGAGGCGAGTGTGGGTGGTGATTTGGGCTGAAGTGACACAGTAACCACATCAGTTTCTCTACAAGTTCTTCTGGTCCGATGGTGACACTGCAGGGTGTCCTACAGAGTTCCTGCCTAAGGGATGGCCACATCCCACAAGGATATTTGCATCACAGAGGTTCCAGGTTACTGTGTCTTGATTGCTTCACACCACTAATGGCTTTAAAGCACCAGCCCAGGAACTGGGCACAGCACAGCAATTAGTACAATCTCAAAATCAGAATGACACTCCTAAAATGACAGAGAGTACATAGCTTGATAGAGGTATGCAAACCACTTCTGTATACAGGTGTGTAGTTGGAGGCTCAGGAGCTCAACCTTAGATCTCAGCTATTAAGAGTGATGGCACTAGGAAGAGTAGATTTGTGTCGGATGTGGTAAATATTGATGACAGTTTTTGCAAAGCAAACATACCATATGGATGCAGGGGACACCCAGTCCTCTGAGGAGGTTTTTTTTCCTGTGGTACAATTAGCACTGTCTTAAAGATAGTGAAGCTTCACTGCTTGAAAGGATTTCTGAGTCTGCTAAGTAAATGATTACTTTTCCAATGGGACTTCAGTTCCTTTTGTTTCCTCATGTCCTTAGCTTTGTGGAGGATGTAGTTCTGCTCTAATAAAACATAATTTCCCTTTTTCTTCTCCCTCACATTTACTCATAAGACAAACTGCGGCGGGAGGGTAAGTATGATGCTTGGCAATGTCATTTGCAATTGCTGTCATGCCTTCCACTGGATCACCTTTTTCTGTTCACCATTGTGGCCTTCTCATTTACTTTGCACCACCATTGCTGCTGCTTCATAAATGCACTGAGAGCATCCATCTGCTTTGGTGCAGAGCTTGACCCACATGGTGAAGTTGTGACACCTTCCCAGAGCTGGAAAATTCCCAACCTGTGAATATGGTTAAAGATTTGACTGCCCCTCAGTAGTGACCTTAACTTGAAGGGAAGAAATGTCTGCAGCAAAATATTCAATGAGGGCTTCTTCCCCTTGGTTTGGCTTGCACGTGGCAAGAGAAACTATGCTGAATAGCGAGAGAGTCTGGTGGGGAGTTTGGACTCGTGAGTAGGGTTAAATCTCTTTATCTGCAGATGAAACCAGTGCCTGCTGCTGCTCTCTAAGGGCTGCCAAAATGCAGTAATGTTTGGTAGAGCTTTAACCCCATAACAATCCAGATGAAGTCAGCCATGGTGCTCTGGGTAGCAGGCTCAGAAAGGATTTGTTTGGGGCTAATTAAAATGTAGGTCATGCAGGCAGTAATGAATTTGCTGTGAGATGCGGTTCCTGTGGTCAGCTACGGCAGAGTCCCTGCTCTCAGTAAAGCTTTATTTTTCCAATAGAAAAGGGCTTTGACATTGCCCAGCAATAGAAACCAGTGAGCTACTATTTCCTTGGAAGTGCCCTTTGGCCCCCATCAACAGAGTGAACAAAGTTTTGCCTTCTGTCAGCTGTGAGAATTGGGCAAATTGTGATTATTTATCAACTAGGAATAACCTATGAAAACAAGCAATAGTACAAGAGTTCATGCTGACAAAGTGTCTTGTGAATCACAAGGGAAGGGTCAGTGAGAGCATCCAGAAAGCATTCCTAATGGTTAACACCTTTAAAAGCCTGTCTGTTTGCATTTGTGGCAGGGCAGACTAGTGTGACTGAGATGCAGGGGTTTCAAAAACCTCTGAAAGGAGTTAATTTTTTCTTTTAAAGAAGCTCAAAGAAGGTGAGGAATTTCTCTAAAATTAACCTGGAATAAATTGTAAAGAGGAAAAGAGTTTTCCAAATATCTCAGCTAGGTCTCAAAGGAGTTTTCATTAGGGATCTTGGTGTCATAATCCCATTCAGAAATTGAGCTCTCTCCTTCTCTGAGCACTGAGGTTACCTGTTCTGTTGCCTTTGAAGGCTTCTCTGGGATGTCTCTGTTCCCTTATTTAAATGCCCTCTTCTTCTAAAATCCAGTTTACATGATTTCACAGCCAATTTCTACCCTTTGAAGTTGTGACAACATTGTTCTGGAGCTCAAAGAGCTTTTTTCCCTTACTGGCACATAATCCCCCGTTACCAAGAAGAGTATTGTGTCTTTTCTCAGTTAACCACTGTAAAGTCAAACCTCACATGGAATTGAATGGAAAGTTGCTCTCTTGTGTTGGCCATGAGGCTGGAAGGTGAGGAATCCCTAATGGCTTTCATCATCCCTACTATGGGACACAGTTGCCACCTACTGGCTGCCTTCAGGAAGCCCGAATTGGTGGCAAGTTCTGCGTAGATGGTGACAAATTATTTCTTCTCTCTCACAAGTGTCCTTGGCTGTGCCACTTTGCTGCTTTATGCCAAAGCCTTACTGGGTTTAGGCCATGCAGGTGAAAACCCATAAGGATTATATGAATGTTGAAATTACTTATTTTGTTTCCTGAAAAATACATGCAGTAGTGGGGGCACTTTCACAGCTGGTTCCACCAGGAAGGTAAGGTGAGATTAGTCCTGTAACTTCAATTACTAAAAACTAATCTAGAGAAAGTGACTTGAATACTTTGAAGTCACAGAGTGAAAGTAGTCTTCATCTCATGGCCCTTGCCTAACCCAAGGTGGAGGCCCATTGACACTGACTTTTAGACACATGAAACAGGGGAAGGAGATCCTTATTCTCTGCCTTGAGCTTGGGATGTGGCCAAACCTCCTAATCTCAGCACTGCATCTGAGCAAGATAACAAAGTTCATGAGTCCTTTGATGAGAGGCTTTTGAGAAACAGCATCTGGAAGGGCAGAAATGAAAGCAAGATACTACCGAGGAGTTTGGTACCCAAGGCCCAGGACAGCTGGACCAAAGGCCATTTACAAAATTTCAGAAATAGATGAGAAGGGATATGTCAGGACTTTGTGGGCAATATCCATCTGTACAGGGCAAGGTTTAAACTGAAGTATGGAGAGATTTTGTTAGGCGGAGATGGTAGAGAAGAATGCAATGCAGAGGAAAATTCAGCAGCTGCTGTGGATTGATAAAAACAGGTTAGATACTCATCTGTCAGAATGGTTTGGATCCAAATGGTCCTGCCTTGAGATGTGGGAATGGTTATCAGGTTTCTTTCATCTATGGTTTCTCATTGTACATGCAGCATAGTAGATGTGCATGGATATATGCTGGCTCTGGTGATATTTTTGCAAATATGAGCTTCTCTTAAGATTTTGAATCTTAACTGAGAGCATACAAAATATGTATTAAGGCTTGAAACCATGCTGTGCATGAGCAAGGCTGAATATGAACTGATTTAGGTATTTTGGGACTTCTGTTCCCATTTTACTCCAGGCTCCCCCTGCAAGCATCTCTGACTTGACCATCATCTTTCATCCAGCTTTTAAAAAGCCTTAATTTTTCTGGCCTCCATCCACATCCCATCCAAGCTCCAAATTCTCTCAGCTATACCTCACTGTCCCCATAAACCTTCATGTGCTTCTCCTCCAGACATACACTGGTTCAATATTGGTGGCAGTAAACCCCTACCAGCTCCTACCCATCTACTCACCTGAGCAGATACGCCTCTACACCAACAAAAAGATTGGTGAGATGCCACCACACATCTTTGCAATTGCTGACAACTGCTACTTCAACATGCAGCGCAACAACAAGGACCAGTGTTGTATCATAAGGTGAGTTGCTGAGTTTCCAAATATGCCATATCCTGAAAGCACATGCTGAGCAGATGCAACATGCTTGATTTGAAACAGCTTGTCAGATAGAATCAGGCACTGAATGGCTGATTAGGTTTTCCATCCACATATTCCCAGTGCAGAGATGGTCTCTGTTCGCAGTTGCCTTGTTCCTAGCAAAGGTGCTTTGGTATTTACCCTTACAACCCAATAGACCTCATATTCATTTTAACCTCTACTCTCAAATTCGAGCTCAGTACTCCTACAGACATCAAAAATGCAAACATTGATATTTTCTGCACAAGGAAGGGTCAGGGACAAGCTTGGTCACTGGACCTGTGGCCATTCACACTCCTGAGCAGCGTCTCCATGCATGGTTTTGCTCTGGACCGATCAACCTTGGGCACCAAGAAGTGCCTGCTCACAGTTATGGGTATAGTTCCCTCCAGTATCTGTCCCAGATGGTGCTATGAGCCAAATTCAATGTCCTCAGCTCTCCAACACGATCCTGTAAATTCTGAACAGTCTTTTTTTCATTTGAGGCACCCTTTTCCCCAAGGCATGCCTATCCTAAGTTTCACTGAATAAAAAAACCATAACTCTGGAACGTCCCGTGTGCAGTCTTTCAGATACATGAGTCTGAAAAGACCATTCAGTAAGGCTTTTTTTTGCTGGTCTAAAAAAGCATCATGTGGGGCCCATAGAAGAGTCAATGCAGTGTGCCAGTGCCCTAAAAAGTGAAACAATTTGCCCATGAGGCCAGGGCTGGATACTCAGTGTCCGGAAGGTTTGTTTTGGTCACTTATTTTGGCTACTCCATGTGTCAGACACACCACAGACTCACCCAAATATTTCTGCCCAGCCTCTTCACAAGATAACTGAAGTCATCTTTCAGTGAAAAGTTTGAGGAATAACTCTGGCTTCCTGCCCCATAAGCTTCTTGTCTCCCATCTTCTCCTTGTTAGAACAAGCCTAGGAACCATGTGGAAGTCCCTGCTGTTAAAAGGCTGTATTTCACAGTCTGCCTTATCACAGCTCGAGACTGGTGATGAAGATGTCCCCTGGGGACAGCTAGACCCTGCACCACAGGGCCATGGTCTGGTGATCATAGCTGGAAAAGCACTGACTAAAAGTACTTCATGACCTTCTTAATGCTGATTGAATGATGGTATTATGCTGGGCATACCCAAACTCAAGCACCAGCTTGGGCCAAATGAAATACAGAGCAAATCTGGATCTTGGCTGGAAGCTGTCTGGTACCATGTCCTACCATTTGTCCCACAGCCAGTCCTTGGATGCTGAAAACCCATCCTTAGTGGTCTCATCCCACCTATGCTAACAGAAGTGACACAGAGACAGCAGTTCCTTTGGGGACAGAGGGAGGGACACTGGCAGGGAGGGGATGCAGTGTGGCTTTCACTGACCTCCACTCCTGTTGTCTTTGCAGTGGAGAATCTGGAGCAGGGAAGACAGAAAGCACAAAACTGATTCTGCAGTTCCTGGCAGCAATCAGTGGTCAGCACTCCTGGATTGAGCAGCAGGTTCTGGAGGCAAATCCCATCTTGGAAGGTGAGGCCTCAGATAATAAAGAATTCTTTTGCTGAAAAAAACCCTAAAACTAAAACAAACCCCCCCCAAAAAAAAAACACAAAAAAAAACAAAAACAAAAACAAAAAAAGCCCAAACAAACAAACAAACAAACAAAAACCCCACAGATTCAGGAACCATAAAATATAACCAAATGTAAATCCCTTTTGTCACACTTTGAGTTTTCAAAAAAACAAAAAAACTTTTTTTGAAGTACATTGTTGCTAAACAACACATTCAGATTCTTTCAATCTGAATTTATTTTCCACTAAACAACACATTCAGATTCTTTCAATCTGAATTTATTTTCCACAAGACTAATATTCTCTGATTTGAGCTCTCAATGGTTTTTTTAATATTTTTGACAACTCTTGTTGAAATCAAAGCATTTCAGCTGACCTGAATTATTTTTTCAACTGTTTTGTGAAAAAAACAGCATTCCACTTATAACAGTACTTTTTATTCCCAAAAAAATCCATACAAACCCCTGAATTTTACCTAATTCTATGCACAGTATCTAAAAGTGTTGATTAATACTGAGTATCTGATGTTCAGTCAAAGCTCTTTTGAAAAATCTCACCACTTCTTCTAGTGCAGGACTGCATGCAGAGCATCAATATCCCATCCATGATGCATTCAGCTAACTAATCATTTGCATTTTTTGGCCATAGTCACAAAAATCCTATTCCTATTCTTTGATGGTTCCATGAAGCATCAGTTTAATAGGACCTGAACTTAATTAGCACTTTGTGCTGGCTGTGTACAGTAGCAAATCCCACCTTTTCCTTCCAAGATCAGTGAATGGCAGCAAAATGCAGAAAAAAGAAGAGTCCAAGAAAGAACCAGATAATGACAATCAGCTCGTGGCCTTAATAGGTTCATTGGCAAGCTGTTACTGTGATCAACCCCACTATTTTAATTGGATATCTTTAAATTAAATAGGTTATCTGACCCTCTTGACTCAACATGGTGCCAGATGTACCTTTTATGCTTACTCAGAAAAATTGCATTTTCCGTAAAGAATAGTACTGGGGTTGTTCTCTGAAGGTTGAGGTTTGATCAGCCTGGTCTAGTGGGAAGTGTCTCTGCCCTTGGCAGAGGGGTTGGAACTAGATGATCTTGAAGGCCCCTTCCAACCCAAACCATTCTATGATTTTTACCTCCTCTGCTTGGTAAATAACCCTCTAGGAACCAACAGAAATGTGACAAGCACACGGGGCACTATTGAATATTCACTTAGTCACTGCTGAGATTCAGGAATGAGAGGCTCTGTAATTCAAACTCACGTCCATCACCTGCCAGAAATCTTGGAGCAGAAACTGCAGGGTGTGCTGGCTTAGGGCACTCATCCACACCCAACAGAAGATGGACATGGTACCTTTCTCAGCACAGTCTGTTTGCAGGGAGAAGTCTCCTGCTGGAGGTTGGCTTAGTTGTCTGTATTTCCCTTTTGGATGTATTTTCCCTTTTCTTTCCCTCTCAGTCATCAAATCACTTACCAGCATCTCTGTCATTTTCTGCAGTGTCACCTTTCACACTGTAGCCATTCTTGCTTAACTCTCTTTTTATTCATCAGCTGCCACCAAAATCCTGCTTTCCTAGCTCTTCTTCCTGGATAGGGTCACCCTATTCCCAGGCTTCCTCCTCTGTGCTCCTCTCTGTATTTCCAAGGACAGTAATCTGATATACATCTTGTTTCCTCACATTGAGATGAAATTAATCCAGCCAAACATAAGGGAAGGCTTTGGGGTTGCTTTTAACCCTTTCAGCCTCACTCTTTTGACCTTTCCCCCCCCCATGAGACCAGATCCATCATCCTCCCTGCATCAGATCCTCTCTGACACACCATAATTCTTGCAGCTTTCGGGAACGCGAAGACCATCCGCAATGACAATTCCAGCCGGTTTGGGAAGTACATCGACATCCACTTCAATAAGAGGGGAGCCATAGAGGGGGCAAAGATTGAGCAGTACCTGCTGGAGAAGTCCCGGGTGTGCAGGCAGGTAAGGTGACACACTGCAAGGCACAGGAGCTGCCGGGTTGTTCTCCTCACAGAGCTGACACTTGATCTTCCCCTGCAGGCCCAGGACGAGAGGAATTACCACGTGTTCTACTGCATGCTGAGGGGAATGACCCTGGAGCAGAAGAAGAAGCTGGGTCTTGGGAAAGCCACGGACTACAACTACCTTGCGATGGTGAGAGAGCAGTGAAACAGAGGTTTGCTGGGGTGATGTGGTGAAAGGTCCTTAGCAAGGGAGAAGGAAAAGAGGTGCTTCTGCAGCTAAGAGCTGCTTTGCTGGTTATGACCTTACTGAGCCTTAGCCACAGGGTTTGACAGAACTCTTTGTCTCACCACCACAAGGCTCATAGTCTTAGTGGAAATCCTTAATCCCTGTGTCTAGACCAGGCTATTTCCACACTTTCTGTGAAGTAGGACACAAGCTTGGATGGGATGGTGTATGGTGCCCATGCCACGTGTTTGGAAGTAACCAGGGTGTTAGGTAAGACCTGCTGCTCTTGAGGCAGTGATGGGTATAGAGGAATATTTGTCTGGATGGCATGTTCTCAGCAGAATATGGGGTTGAACTGTGTGTGCTCCAAGTGTCTGACCAAGCCAGCAGTCTCCACCCCCACTCCCTATATATCAGTGTTGATGTCCAGAGGGGCTGATAGAAGCAGGTGTAATTAAAGCTGGTGCAGCATCAGCAAGGCTGCAACGCAGCTTTCTAGGTGGATCAGTGAGAGCTTCCAGTTCCTTGTCCCCATCTCAGAGAGCTTTTTCTCTTCTGCTGATGGCAGTCAGACACAGGATATCTGTGGATGACAGGTTAAGTGTAGATTACCAGGCTGAGTGCTGAATCATAGACCATGACAAAGGGCAGAGCCAGATCCACAAATTCAGCATTGCCCCTTAAACAAAACATGGCTGGTTCTGGGGGAAGCCCAGCTTAGGGCTACACCCCAGTGCTCCCTGGCTTTGCCCCCTGCAGTGTGTGCCCTGTTTGCCTCCCCAGGGTAACTGCACAACCTGTGATGGCAGAGATGATAGCAAGGAGTACGCCAATATCCGCTCCGCTATGAAGGTCCTCATGTTCACCGACACTGAGAACTGGGAGATCTCCAAGCTGCTGGCTGCCATCCTGCACATGGGCAACCTGCAGTATGAAGGTAAAAGGATAAAATACAGGGACATGGTCCAGTGCACTGCTGCTCTTTATTCTGCATGCTAACAGGGAGCCAAGCTTAGGGGCTGGAGGGCTGTATCCAGAACACCTGCCATGGTGCCATGCCAGGGACTCAGGTGTTCATTGTGGCATTGTAAGGACAAGGCATAAGGAATAATTCCACCTGCCCACAGCAGGGTTGCCAGGCTGCGCTGTGCTCAATGACATCCACATTTTCTGAATATAGCCACAGGCCATTCAGTAGACTCAAGTTTAACAAAATTATACTAATGGAGTGCTTGACAGGTGCCTGTGAGATTGGATATGCCTTTCTAAATGTACCAAACATCTCTGCTGTCAGAAATGACACAGTGGTTTAAAAAGCTTCTTCAGAAGACGGAAGCCTAAAGCACTTAGATGCTAGAAACATTTCTACGTTCTTTACTATCTGGTCTGGCAGAGCAGAGTACAGGTCCTTTGCAGCCAGCAGCAGGACTCCAGCAGATGCATCAACTTTTCTCTCCCTTCTGATGGCCAGATTTTGCCAGGACATCACACAGAGGCAGTGGAGAAAGACCCTCTCCCCTGCCCCATCCACTTTCTGCAGTGACACATCCCTTGCTGATGGCTTTCCCTCTGCCTTTCTTTCCCCAGCTCGGACCTATGACAACCTGGATGCCTGCGAGGTTGTTCAGTCAGCATCGCTCATCACTGCAGCAACATTGCTAGAGGTCAGTGGCCCTGCAGTACTGCTGTTCCCTTCCTGATTCCATCCCAGGTTTTTAGTATTGTGGCAAAGCTTCATCTGAGCCAGCATCTCCTTGCACCACCAGCTCTAGGATGCTGAAGAAGCCCTGATAAGCCATATTGTGTCCTGCATTGGCAGCATGAAGGTGAAAGTCACCATCTGGGCTGAGTAGCCAGAGGAGCCTACAAAGATGCTCAGAGGGCTGGAGCATCTCTTTCATGGAGACAGGCTTAGATTTGGAGTGTTTCAGCCTGGAGAAGAGAAGGCTCTGGGGACAGCTTAGAGCCCCTTTCAGTACCTAGAGGGGCTACAAGAGAACTGGACGAGGGACTTTTGATAAGGGCATGGGATTATAGAACGGGGGGAATGGCTTCAAAACTGAAAGAGGACAGGTTTAAATTAGATATTAAGTAATTCTTCACTGAGGGCGGTGAGGCACTGGAACAGGTTTCCCAGGGATTTTGTGGCTGCTCCACTAGTGGGAATGTTCAAGGCCAGGTGTGATGGGACTTTGAGCAACCTGGTCTAGCAAAAACTGTTCCTGTTGAGGGGTTGGAACTAGATGATCTTTAAAGGTCCCTTCCAACCCAAACTATCCTATGATTCCATGATCTGATTATCTGAGCTTCCTTTCATACTAGCAGATAGAAACAGATCCTCTGGTGGTACATTATCCTAGAAAGGACATCCAAAATACTTAAGTCTCTAAAATAAGGTTTTTGCCTCATTGATGTAAAGAAAGTTCATAACAGTACTTGAGACAGATGTCATATATATTCGATCTGTCTGAAGTGAGGTGAGATGACTCTTGCTGAAACCATCCATGCAGTGACTGGAGCATCCTTCAGCGGACTTCTCAAGAGCTAACAGGGATTCCTCAGAGACATAATTTCATTTCCATAGGCACTAGTGGTCCCAGAGTGTGTTACACAGCTCTCTGTCCACTTAGGGAATGGACATTTCCGTGAAGAAGTATAAAAAGGGGTCAAGGTGATACAAAGCTTTAACCCATGCTGGTAGCATACAGCTTTGCAGATTTTGCTTTGCTTTCTCATCAACCTCATTAACATCTCATGCTAAGTCACCTTCCAGGTTAAAATACAATATAAAAATCTTCATTTTCCTCTCCAAAACTGCCCGTGTCTTCATTGGGGGCACCTCCCCTGTACAGCAGCTGTGTTTGGTGTTGTCTCTGCCAGGTGGAGCCTCAGGACGTGATGAACTGCCTTACCAGCCGGACTATAATCACCAGGGGTGAAACTGTCTCCACCCCTCTCAGCATGGAGCAAGCGCTGGATGTGAGGGACGCTTTTGTAAAGGTAATTCTTAGGACATTTCCTTATGCCTTCTCTTGATAAGCTGAAGAAATCTGCCCCTTCTGAGACTGGAGCATCCACTGCACAGGAAAAGGGTCTCGTGGTGCCTGTGTGAGCTCAGATCAACAAATGCCCTCGAAACCATGTTCTAGTTGGGATGTACAAAGAGTTGAGATGGGAGGAGTCCAGGTAACCTGCTCTGCAAGGGATTTGCAATCTGGACTGGAGATTGCTGTACTCAAAGGGGACCTGTGGAAGGACCCAGCATTCTGAAATGGCTTTACCTCAGCTTCAGGAAAAATTCCCAGCTGCTATAAATCAGAGCAACTCTACCAACACCTCTAGCACCCACACCTGAATTTCAGGATTTGAGAACATAAGCAGCAGTACATACAGCTGAACGACAAAGGGCTAGGGATATAGCAATCCAGCAGTCATCAGATCACTTAGAACATCTTGAGGCTTTGGAGTGATGGATGTCACAGGGTGGATGTGCATCACTGCTGTGCTGTTTGCAGCCCCATGTAAAATCGTGAGACAAGCATTACTGACATGCTTTGGCTAACTTGGGTCCTCCTTTTATATGTGGGGAGTTGGTAGATCAAGCTGGTTTGATAGCTAACGAGCCTGCAAGTCCTGGCAATGTCTTCTGTAATGGTGACAGGCCTTTGAATTGGGCTCCCCTGTTGATCGCACTGCTATAGCTTATAAAATAAAAATTAATAAGAGTTTAAAACGTGAAGTTCTGGAATTACCAAAGCAGCAATATCTGTGTCATCAGATCATCAGACTGTTCAGCCAGTGCTGCAATGTCTCAGTGAGCACCTTGTTCAAGTGAGCAAGATGTTCTTGCAGCATAACATGGCTCTGCTGTGCTGATCTGTAGAGAGAAATGTGTGGAAACCAAGGAAAGGACTGTCTGGCTTCACAGCAAGCCCATAGATCCAAAATTCAGCACTATCCAAATTTGGGGGTCTGCTCTCAGTTTTTTTTTAGCTAGGCTTTCAGGTCTGTTTTCCTTGATCTACATAATGATTCTTGCAGCTTTAAACCATGCCAAGAGTCTGGCACAAACATTGGTGAGCACATCCTCAGGGACTGGTTGTTGGCCATGCTTGAGGAGAATCTGTGGCATCAAGGGTGAAGTGGTGACACAGACTAGCAGGACAAACTGCTGAACTGTCTCAGTGAGCTCCAACTTTGGGATGTTGCAGGGAATTTATGGGCGACTTTTTGTGTGGATCGTGGAGAAGATCAATGCTGCAATTTACAGACCTCCTTCCCAGGAACTCAAAAGTATCAGGAGATCCATCGGCCTTCTTGACATCTTTGGCTTTGAGAACTTCACTGTGAACAGGTATGGAGCCTGCAAAAGGAGAACCAGACCTTAATCCTCCTTCACAAGCCCAAGCTCAAGGTCTTGCAGTCCTTTCACCTCTCCTGAAGTGAACTGGACTGGGTTGGACCAAGCCTTTTTCTACATGAGAAATTGTCAGAGCTAATCAATTGCAGCAGATAGTGGAGTTCCTAAACTGATTTAGACCACATGCATAACATTGTTTTGGGAGAAAAACTGATTGTCTGGAAAATAAGGAAATTCTAAAATTGAGTGGTTGACAAGGTCTGAGAGTATTGCTTTAATTATGGAGAGAGATGTAGAAGAGTTAACCAGGATGGTTCTAAGGTGGCCTTTTCTTGACCTTTCCTCCACAGTTTTGAACAGCTTTGCATTAACTTTGCGAACGAGAACCTGCAACAGTTCTTTGTGCGCCACGTCTTCAAACTCGAGCAGGAGGAGTACAACCTGGAGAACATCAACTGGCAGCACATCGAGTTCACTGATAACCAGGATGCCTTGGACATGATTGCCATCAAGCCTATGAACATCATCTCACTCATTGATGAGGAGAGCAAGTTCCCCAAGGTGTGTTTTGGGCTCAGCCTTGCTGCCAGTGACTCTCCTGATTTTATCCTCTTTGCACTTGCATGCTGGCACCCTTGAGAGATCTTCTCAGCCCCAAACATACATTCACTAGTGGCCTGCCCATTTATAGTTTTTACTGCTCTCTTAATTTTTCTTCTGTCAGTGTCACAACCATGCTAAAACAAGTGTTTCTGATGGGAAAATGCATCTGCAAGGTGCTCAAAAACATCTATTGGCAAAGTTTAAGAGAAAATAATGTTAAATATACTCCTTTTGGAGCATTATTTTGAATACAGAACTACATACCAGTGATATTTAATCAACTTCTGTAATTTCTGCAGTTGACGTATTTTCTCCAACATATCACTTCTCAACATAAATGCACATCATCACCAAGACAAGAAAGAGATGTCCTATTGGCTGGAAAATTATCTCAATGGGAATAGCCTTGGTTAAATGTCAGATCTTTTCATGCATGTACAGGGTACAGATGCCACCATGTTAAACAAGCTGAACTCCCAACACAAGCTTAACACCAACTATATTCCTCCGAAGAATAACTACGAAACCCAGTTTGGCATCAACCATTTTGCTGGAATTGTTTACTACGAAACAAAAGGTATGGGGCGGCTCCTAGGGCACTGCAGGAGGTGAGGGGATGTTCACGGGCAGATGAGCTGCTGCTGTGTTGGAGCAGGGCAGGGTGGTAGTCCACAGTAGTTCAATGTATTCCTTTCCTGACTGCAATGACTTGACCCTCCACCACCAGAGTTTGGTGCCGTTTCATCTGCGTGTGCCTGTGGCAGAATGGCAGTGCTTTGCACCACTGCATCTTCAATCCAGTATGAAGATGCTCCTCCATCTTCCTTGTCATGGTCCCTCTCTCTCTGCCCTCTCATTACACCCATTGCCTCACCAAGAACATCCAGTAATCCAAAAACCCAGAAGCTGCTTGCAGCTCACATGCTGACCATGTTGCACTGTGTCATCTATGTGTTGTCCCATTATTTCTCTAGGTTTCTTGGAGAAAAACAGGGACACGCTGCATGGAGACATCATTCAGCTGGTGCATTCCTCAAAAAACAAATTCATCAAGCAGATCTTCCAAGCAGATGTGGCAATGGTAATGCAGGCGGGAGAACATCTTTCTTCATGAGGAGGGTGTTCCTGGAAGGGGTGGAAGATTTGAAGAGTCTTCAGATATTGCTCTGATGCTCTTTGGGGTGTTTCAAACCTGTTAGTGAGAGTCAGCCATCAGGAAGTGTTAATCCAGTGTCATGGGTGCATCCACAGTCACACCCCCAGTTCACTGCATTTGGTTCATCAAATTTTTTTTGCTGTGATTGCCATACTGAATTGTGTAGGGATTGGAACAATTAGGTTTGTGATTGTAGAAATCTGAGAGAAAAGTAACTGTGCCTTCCAGTTAGGTCATCCAGATGTCTGTGTAATAGAATGAGAAGTAAACTAGCAAGGCAGGTTTAGATTAGGTGTTAGGAAGAAGTTCTTACCTCTGAGGGTGGTGAGATACTGGCACAGGTTGTCCAGAGAAGCTGTGGATGCCCCATCCCTGAAAGTGTTTAAGTGTTCAAGCAGTCTGGTCTACTGGAAGGTGCCCCTGCCTATGGCAGGAGGGCTGGAACTACGTGACCTTGAGGGTCCTTTTAAACCCTGAGTGAGTCCAAGTAAAAGCCAAATACTTTTCGAGCAGAGTAGAACAAAAGGACAAACTTGCTGGTCCCTAAGCACTGCAACAGGAGTTGGAGGGAAGAGCTGTGTTTTACTGTTACAACAGCAGGGAGAGGGAACACCCATTATGAAAGCTGAACTTCAAAGCTCCTCCTTCCACATTCCAGTCCTCCAGGAGGTTATATGCTTAGTCCATGCTCAGTGTGAGAGAGGCTGTGTGTCCTGAAGTTTCAGAGAAAGGCAGAGTTATTGCTTTAACCCTTTCCACTCAATTTGGGCATTTATTACTGGGATACCAGCTTAAATGCTGAGATTAGTGACTATTTCACCTTTAATAACACAAATGTATGATATTTTCTTCAGGAAGTTGAACATCAAAATCTCTCTACTCAGCACTGCTCCCAAAATTGAACTAGGAAGTGTTTTAAAATATCAGTGTTGCAGAATCTGAGTCTCTAAAGATCAGTCACTATGGCCAAATCTCCCAGTCTTTCCCAAGGCTAAAGCCATAAGACTGCAGAGGGTGTGGGGATAACATTTTTCAAAGCAAACATTTTTTGGCAGCCAGAGTCCAAATTTCCAAATGCCAGCCAATGCCACTGATGGACCAAGGGACTTAGGGACTCTCAGGAGTGCCAAGTTGTAAGTGCCGAATTCCTTTACTTGCCAATGGAAAGAAATATTTACATTCCCAAGACATTTGTTTGAATATGCTACGTGCTGTTTTGCAAGCCTTGTTCATAAACTTTAGCCATTCAGTTTTGTTCCTGCTGAAATTAATGATCATTATCCTTTTGGCTTCATTAGGAATAAGAGAACATTTATCAATTACTAATCAAGCTACCAATTGGCATGACACTCCTGTTGGGTTCAGAGCTGTCCTCATAAGTGGATACTCCTGTTGAAGTAAACACTAACTCCCTTAGCATCAGTGCTGCTGCTTACTTTGCTTTTTATTGCTTATTCCTCGCTGCTTTTTATTATTGGTGTAAGCTTTGCAGTTGACCTTGGAAGTGATTTCTTTCTACTTTGGGCAGAGCAGAGATGCACTTTGGAGCATCAATGAAAGGGTTTAAACACTCACACAAGCTTTATGACAGGGATCCCTACCAGAGCATCTTCAGAAGATACAGGAGGTATATAATAGCAAAGTTGAGACATCTGCCTGGATGTTGTCTAGGATCTGAGAACTTAACCCTTTGAAAGCATTGGAACCCTTTTTTTAGCATAAACCATTTGGGGTTTTTTAATAGTTTCACTGGACATCTTCAGAATCTGTCCCAAGTGGTGGTCTCTCTGCTTTGGTACTTTAATGATTTCTGGTTTTCTTTTTGGAATGAGAGATTTTTAGCCTGATGTCATACAACTGGAAGTAGAGCCAATATTATATACTGGCTCCCCTAGTCATGCACAGTGTCACTGGGAACCTGGAGAGTACTAATTCCCTGAACACCACCACACAAAAATTCTCAGACGAACAGGATGCAACATGGGGCTGAGACGCTTTTGCCATTGCTTTCCACCTGTGCTCAGTAATTTTGCAGCCCCTTTCTTAGGACATGTGCCCCAAAATAAGGAGCAAGTGAGCTTGGGTCACAGAAATTGACTGCATGTAGCAAAGATCTGTGGTGAAGTGTCCTTGGAATGTCCTGGAACTGTGCATGCCTTCCCTGAGCTTTAGTGAGGCAATCTGTGGAGGAGCTTCCCAGAGACACTCAGGCTTGGTCAACCAAATATAACATCTTCTCTTAAAAAGAGATAAGTGTCTGGTCTGCTAAGGGCTAAATCAAGTCATGCGGCATTTTGGTCAACACCTCCCAAACTTTGGTCCTCAGGATCTTATTGATGAGTTTGTAGGATTTTGTGAGTCAGTTACAAGTCCACATCTGCTTTACATTCAGTCTTTCAAATGGAGTCCTTATATTCCAGAAACTTGAGAAAGCCACAGGTCAGAGACATTTCAAAGCTGGTTGAGATTGTATATTTGAACATTGTAGTAACTGGTCCCTGAAAGACCTAATATTTGTACACAATGAAACCTGTGTGGTGAACTGGGTATTTCTAGAGCACATAGGGTTGTAAATTCTCATTTATTCATGGTTATCTGCATGTGTTTGCTGAACAGGAACATTGCTTTGAGTGGTGCCAGGTGAAATTATGGATTGAGTGGGAGTTGTACACTGTTCCTCTGAGGAATCAGCTGGTATTGTCTGGCAGCACTGCTTGCTCAAGGAACAGGTAGAAGGAGCAGTGGAGGATGGAACCCTGTAAAGTCAAAAACAAATGGGAAACTGGGTGGGTGGGCTTTCCCCTTGGAAAAAAATTCTATCAAAAATACCTGATTTGGGGATTAAAATTAGGGAGGAAGGGAGGGATGTTTCTTAGAATTTTTGTGTTTTGTTCCTGGCACCTTCCCAACCACTGTATATTGAGATGTGTGAAGAAGAAGAGTGGGAATGGCTGAAATTGGATGGTTAGAGAGTGAGGTTAAAAAATGTACAGTTTGTTTCCAAGAAGCAAGAGCTGAACACTGGCAGTTCCCTCAGATTCAGAGACATGAACATCAACACAAAGGAGAAAAACCAGGAGAGGGTTAGACAAATATCTAAGAATTGGTGCATTTTGTTCATGACATATATAACAGCTGGACTTCCAAGACTAAAAATGTCAGGCTCCCATTTCAGTTATTCCTTCTTTTCACTATTTGCTCTTCTCTGTCTCTGTTTTGTGTTTTGTTTTGTTTTTTTACCTGTGCTTCGTGTAGTTTCTCTGTGGCTATGCATCCAGCACATTTGGCCAGTCGCCCTCGCCCACACCCACACCAAAGGTAAACTGAATACATGAGTTCCTCTGTTGTATACTCACCTTTCCTTGGCAAGGATTGTGCTTTATTCCTGTTGGTTTATTCCTCTTCCTGCACTATCTATAGAGGATCCATTTCAAGTGACCAATGTGTTGGAGAGCACTTTTACAACTTGTTGAATAGGTACAGGTGTATGACTGTGTCACTTAATTCTAGGACTCAACTCAGAAAAAAATTCGTAATGATGGAAATTTGGTTTGGATGAAATCAGAACCAGACTCAGTCAAAGTTTCGAGGATTTCTTTTTCCTGATATTTGAAGCATTTTAAATAACTTCAGATGGATCATCTTAGATTTGGCTGTTGTTTACTGTGGTGCAACCATTGGCTTCAGTGGGAAATTATTCCTCCAAACAACTGCAAATCTGAGCGTGTTTTGCACTTTTTGAGTCAAGACAGCAACATGCAAAGAGAGACCCCTGGGCTGCATTTCTGGGTTGTTTGGAAATGCTATCATTTTTGAAGGTAGAGTTTTAGTTCTTGTTCAGGGGGGACCTCAGATCCAAGCCTTCAGAGACAAGATAATATGAAATTTTGTCATGATCACCAAAACAGGCTTTGAGCACCTTTTTTAGGTCTTTTCTGCTGCATCGCATCTGCTGACTGGTTCTGATAACTTCCCAAACCTTGCTTGCTAGTTATTTGGCCATAAGGTAGCATACTATGTGCTAAAGATTTTATGATACAAGCTTTGTGACTCTGCTCACATTTCCACAACTGCTTAATAACCAGAGGACTAGTCTGCTTTTCAAAATTCAGCTCTTTGCATGGGGCTGAATTTCATGCCTTTTTACTTCTGCAGTATCTTGGATGTTTGGATTTGGAATTCCAATGAGGAGGATCTGACCCAAAATGACTGAAAGCCATCAATTCCAGAGGTGGACTCCTTCCCCTCTGTATCATGGTTAAAACTGTTTTAATTTGAACATATCACTGGGCCTTGCTCTAGAGTTGTAGCAAAAATAATATTATTTCCTGAGTAAGGGTATGAGAGAGCTGACTTTTTGAGAGGGATTTTTTACAAGGACCTTGAGTGATAGGACAAGGGGAATGGCTTTAAACTGAAAGAGAAAATGTTTTGTTGAGGCATTAGGAAGAAATTCTTTCCTGTGAGGGTGGTGAGGCACTGGCACAGGCTTCCCAGAGAAGCTGTGGATGTCCCATCCTTGGAAGCGTTCAAAGCTGGGTCGGATAGGGCTTTGAGCAACATGGTCTGGAGAAAGGTGTCCCTGCCCATGGCAGTGGGGTTGGAACTAAATGAACTTTAAGATCCCTTCCAACCCAAAGCATTAATAATTCTGTGGGATTCTATAGTGGGATTAAATCCAGGAGACAAACGTGCAAAATCTGTCAGAAATGTTTAGACCAGTTTTTCTCTCTGAAGATGTCAACAGGTGATACATGGAAACAGGAGTTTTATTGTTGTCGTAGTTGATCTTCCAACTAAACTTCATGTTTTGTAGGTTTTCTAATGAATAATAATTGTTCATATTTGTTAGACTCTGAGATAAATGTAGAAGAGCCAAGATAAAAA